>BMAO01006777.1:0-29617 GCA_019973975.1 Trichonephila clavata
TAATATTGATCAACAGTAACTAATATTGATTTTATAATAAATGAAATTCAAAATCAATATTGAATACAGATAAAACTTTCCCCTTTTCTTCGCATGTAAAAACCAAAATAGAACCTTTCAAGAACTTCATTTTCTTTTAAAAAGTAATAAATTTTTTCTTTTAAAAAGTAACACATTGCCACTTACCGGTACATACAATCGACTTCCTGTAAATAAGAAAAATAAAATGCATGTAATCTTTTGAATTTAATTTTATTGGTCAATATGGAGTTTTTTTATGGTTATCACTTCAATATAGAAATGCACTTAAGTGATTACTTATATTGAGTCTTAAATCTAAAATACAGAAGTTTGAACAGCATTCCTGAGCAGTATTGATTTTATAATTAATAAGTAACACGTGACTATATTTAGTGTACATAAATGTTAAATTTAATATTTCAATTTTTTCAGCGAAACATTTTTCCTTATCCCCATTTATATCCGCAAAAAATAATCTCTCAAATTATTATTAAATTAATGACAAAGCGTGCAAATGTATTGTTACGAATTTTGTATAAAATAGTGTAAATAATTCGTATTTGGATGTGTAATGTATTTATATTAATATATGTTATAATTATTTTAAGATAAAATTGTAATATTCGCAAGCAACGCCGTCTCTTACGTTATAATAGCGATTCTCAATGTGAACTTGGCGAAATCTTGGTGGTAGAGCCAAGTTGGCATCATTTTTGGCTATAAATTTGGTGACATTGGCAACCATGTTGGCTTTGATACTATACTTTGATACTATAGCTACAATACGACTTAAACCTCTTAAACGCCGCCGGTGTATAAAAACGTCTCACTCAGTCAAAGCGTTATTTTCCTAGACGTATATATACGTCTTTCCGAAGTACAATCTTTCTGTGCAGTGCTATCCATAAAATTATTCCGATAGCTTTGGAATGCTAAGAAAAAGGAACTTGACAGTTTGTTTGAGAAGTATTAACTAATTTCAGAGGATTTGCTTATATTTTCCTCCTCCCCCCCCCCGAATACATCACATACGCGTGCCTCCGTGGAAAACAGTGGCATTCGGGGCGAATCGCATAACTTTCAATCGGCAGTTTAGGGATTAATTATAAACCGTTCTAGTATCAAGATAAAATTTTCATATATAATTTTATGTATAACAAGATCATGGGGTCACTGGTAATTATTAAACTGTTTATTTACTTAATATGATAAAATTATAAAATACACTGTGCAGTACTGATACATTTAAAAGAGTAAATCATTGTAAATGTGAATTTGTATCAGGATGTATTTTATTTGTTTACTTTCAGTAAATTAGTAACTTTTTTTAAAAAAATCTTTTGTTTCGACTTTTTAGTATGCTCACACCCCCCTCATGGAGTTATCACGCCCCCAAGGGGGCGTGCCCCACAGTTTGAGAAACGCTGATTTAAACCTTAAACTGCCATCGAGTTACCCCTTAACGTATTAGTTGAGCGAGATGTATATATATCATCTCGCTCAACTAGCACGTTGTTTGCCACACACGTATATATATGTCTCTCCAAAATACAATCCTTTTCTTTGTGATGCTATCAGTAAAACTATTCCAAAGTCTTTGGAATGCGACAAAATGACCTTGACAGTGTTTTCGAAGAATTTACTTCAGAGAAAAATTTGCTCATTTGCCTTTCTCCCCCCCCCCCCAATAATAAACTGCATATGGGCATGCCTTTGTGAAAAACGGTGGCTCTGGGGAGCGGATCACGTACTGTTAAATCGGCGCAGTGTGTTAAGGGGTTAAATATTCTTTCATTACAGAATGTTTATGTTAATATATTGTAAACAACATATATTGATTTACGTGCATTTAAACCTTCATAACATTTCGATCAAAAACACACAGTTACATTTTTCCTATAATATTTTTTATAGCAATCTTATACTCATTTTTAACAAAATTGACAAGTATTGTAAATTTATTTCCTGTAACAATGTTTCACAATTCCTTCGCTCTGAAATTTAATCACATATCAGATGTAATCTTTAAATCCAAGTTTTCTAGCTTTAATCTTATAAATAAGTGATAAATAGTGAAGAAAAATAAACACGAATGGAACTACCATCCTCTTAATCCTAACAATCGATTCTATCCACATTCATTTCAAAACTTCAAACCTTACTCCCAACATTAAAAAGATTTAACAATTCTCATTGCTTACTGCAGAAGCTTTAAGCAAATTCTCCTCAGGCGTCATTCCCCATCGAATGAGGCAATTACTTGTTAAAATTCTTCCTCTGAAAAATATGTTTACCTGCCTTTTCACACGATTCCTGGTTTATCCCGGTGAGAATTGGCCGGGTAATGTGCTCTTCCTGGCTCTGTTCGTGACTGGAAATTGCAAGGTTCTGGTGCAAGTGGCCTCGCATTTAAACGATGCAGTTAAAATTAGCTCCCAGAGAACGATTCAATGATGAGGAGCTTCCTTAAGATCAGTTCGTGTTCTCTTCGCACTGATTGGATTGACAAATCTCTCCGAATAAGCTAGAACAAGAGTGGCTGTTTGAAACAATTTATTGGAAAACACAGTATTATTTTAAAGTATTAAATTGATGTCAGGCTATGAATAATAAAATAAATATGCTTGAAAAGCAGCTATTGTAAATAACTTTCATTTTAATTCAAAGATTAAATTAATGCATTTATACTTTTGAATAAAGATTTTGATTATTATATATAGGAATGCGCCTGATAAAGGAAGAAAATAAAATTAAAAAAAAAAGATTTTTTAAAGATTTAATAAAGATTTGTTTTCATCTTTTTAGATGAAAAATTTTAAATATTCAAACTTTTCATTCATTTCACATATTATTTTTTAAATTTTTCCGTCACAAGTGGTTTTGATTCACAGGATTTTGCACAACGATTATGAATGTAAAGCTGTTATTAAATATATTTATCTCATAATATATGAATATAATTCTTTTCTATCGCTCATTATTTGTAATAACTACCTCAAAATGAGGCAATAATAGGTACAGTTTAATTGATTTTTAATATATCGTTATCTATCGTGTATGAACCGAGCCAAATGGTACTGTCACCTGCACGGTGCTCAATACTAAAATCTAACGACAGGCGTACACCTAGCCCCTTGCCACAATGGATTTCGTGGGTTTCGATTTTGACACCGTCAGACAGGTTGCATTAGAAACAGTCACAACACAAAAATAGACTAAAAATAATTTTCGATTTGTTGATGAAAATCAGGATTTTAAACCAGTCGAATATCTTAACACGAAAATATTTTCCTTCCGAGAATGAGCACAGTACAGAAAACACCAGCGGGTTTGAACTGCCCTATTGTATTATCGGAAGAGTTGATTGCAGTAGGCAATATTTTTGTACAGCTCCAATTATGGCAGACAAAGACGTTTTAGAGTTTGTTCAAAGCTCAAAAAATATCATTCGTGCAGATTCCGAACATGAAATTGAAATGAGTAATGCATCTTCTGTTCCAACATTGCCCGAAATGAGGAACGTCATGAAATGTATGCGGAGGTATTTAGGCGAACAACCTAATAAAGAAATGAAAAATAAAATGGACGATATCGAACAATTTGTTGCCAATCTGATGCTGAGAAAACAATGCAAAGAAAAATAACAAATTATTTTCCAAAAACTCAACAAATGTTTTATTTTTAAAAAATCTGAAAATTGTGTATTAAATTTTTTTAAGTTCTTCTGAAAGTTTTCGTTTCATTGATTTTTATTAAATATATGCTTATATACATATCTATATAAGTAAAAAGTATAAACTCTAATAAACTTATTTTTTTATATATGTGGGTTTTTTTTGCAATATTTTTAACACGAAAATATATAACAGCCCCTTTCAGTTTCATGCTGAGGGATTGTCACTGTAAATATATTATGTTAACATGAACAAAGCAGTAAAATTGTTACCTATACAATTATTTTCGCAATTTCTTTTATTTGTTAAGAACCTGTTGTTTTGAAAGTGTTACCTAAAATATGTTAAATTGTCTAAATAGAACATCCATCCTTCTTGTATGCACAATGTTGAAAAAAACACCTTAAGAAATAAACCAAAATGACTTAGACTTCAATTTTGAAACGACGCAATGGTACGCATATTCTCCACCAAAAAAATTGTTTGAGGTATTCCAAGAACTCAGTTGTTTCATCCTATTTTGCCGTGGTACTGAATCTGAATGATGTGGTATGACGTTTGTGTTGGGCTTTTCGTCTATGGGTTGGAATTTGAAACACAGGGGCATTTTTTTATAAGCATTGTCAAGACTGGAAGTGAAAGGATTTCCCCCTCTTATTCTATTTATAGCAAAGGAAGAAGGAAAAATTCAAAGGCAATGTATGCAAATTATATAGTATGTCAAGGAAATTTTCAGCCTTGATTTTTTCATCTAATCTTTTTCGGGGAATTAAAGTGCTATAGATTTTAATTTCAATTTTTTTTAGAGAAATTCCAGAAGATATAATTTTAAAATACTTTTTTTGCATTATATGGATTGGATTGTCTTAGGCCAAGGATACTCAACTTTTTTCCCTCAGCGCCGCGTAGACATGGTAGGTCTTTCACACGGGCCGGAAATGAGTATAATGGAAAAGACACACTATAGGACAGTGCTTCTCAAACTTTCAATACTTGCGACCCACTATTCAGTCATGACTTTCTCCACGCCCCCCTCTTTTCTTTAGAATAACAATGTATTGAATTCAATAAAAAAATACTTTGAAGCTACAATATGACTTTAACCTCTCATTCACTCAAAGCGTTAATTGCCCGGACGTATATATACGTCTTTCCAAAGTACGATCTTTTCTGTGCACTGCTATCCATAAATTATTTCGAATGCTTTGGAATGCAATAAAATGACCTTGACAGTGTGTTTGTGAAACATTTACTTATTTCAGAAAATTAGCTTATTTGTTTATTTCTTTTCTCCCCCCCCCCGTTGGATATCCTTGGGGAACGAATGTGTAACTTTTTATCGGAAGATAAGCGTTTAAATATAAGCCATAAAAATTATCATTATATGTGTTAATTTTTGTATATAATTTTATATATGTGGCAAGAAGAAGATAGAGCCTATAGGGTCACTGATAATTATTAAACTTTCTCTTATAGTATTGTTAAATTAGTTATGAAACACATTGTGCAGCACTGATACATTTATAAGTTTATTATACCAGTGTAAATGTGTATTTTATTTTTTATTATGTCAGGATGTATTTTTTTTTCAGTAAGTGAATAATTTTTTAAATAATCTTTGGTTTACGACTTTTCAATATGCTTGCGCCTCCCTCGTAGAGTTATCACGTCCCCTAGGAGGCTTGCCCTACAGTTTGAGAAACGCTGCTATAAGACAAAAAAAATTGGACAAAGTAAAATTTATCAAATTATTTAAACTCATTTTTGGCTTTTATTATAATACTCTATATTAACTTTTCTATCAAATAAGCAAAAATATTTACTCTTATGCATTTTTTACTGAGTTTTAGGATAGTCTCGATTTTCCTTTAATCCATAATCAAGCCTTTTGTTTACAATTTACTATGAAACAAAGCAATTTGATAGTTGATTGATTTGATAGCTTGTTTGATAGACACAATCTATCACACAAGTGCTGTGGGTCACATGCGGCCAGCACGCATGAGTTGAGTATCATTGATTCAGATTACCACCTTTTTAGTATTATTTCTAAATATTAACATTTTAAACTTCGCTTGAATTGGTCCTGTAGTTTTTCAAAAATCTACGAAAACTTTCTTAACTTTTTCACACCATTGCATCAAATGATGTAATGTATAGTTCTCTTCTTATGTTAATTATTTTTAGTTCATTAAAAATTACATATTCTAAAACTCAAATTTATTTAACACTTTATAGCATAATTTCACATATATAGCACAGTATGTACTAAAATACAATCTGATCATAATGATTATAATAATACTATGCTGGGGAAATTTCAGGAAAAAAACAAATGCATTTGCATTCCTAAATGAAATGAATTCTTATTCTAAATTTACTTACCCCATACTGACTAATTATTAGTAATACTATAAACTATTAGCCAGATTTTAAGTCTCCCTAATACTTATAATATAAATAAAGATATTTTAACTATTCTGAAAATATTTATTTACAGTTTTCCTTGCAGTTCCCATATCCATTTATCTACTTAAACTAGATGTTACAAATAAATGTACATAAAAGGTGGGATAGAGAACTGTTTGAGTAAAAGAGGATTCGAGACTGAAGATAACGATATAAATTTTCTACATATATTGATATAAATTAAACAGAATTTTTTTCCACCATCACATTTGGAAGCGTCTATAATGGAAACTCAAGGATATTTGAATTCAAGATAACATATTTATTTCCATGCATTTCAAATGAGGTATAAGAATTTAAATTATTCGTTTTTGAGAAATCAGTTTCATTTTAAATTCGGAATATATTGTGACATAAACATTTATATTACTATTTAGATAATTAGCCCTTAAACTGTCAAGAGTTTTTTTTAATGGTATGAGTTCATAAACAGTTACAGGGTACAGTTACAACAAAAAATGAAAATAAAGTGAGTTTACATGAAACATAAAATGATTTCCATATAAAGTCGAAAAAACTCGAAGGAAATACACTCCAGTAAATAAAACATAAATAATATAATGCTCCTTGAGTGTCCCGATACATTTGATCCATGGACCGGGATTTGGGGACTACATAGTACTGACGTCTTCTTTAACAGGTTAAATGTGTTTACTTTTATTTTCCACAAACATCTCATCATAAATATTCTACAACAAATAGTCCCTGGGCCCCTTCTTAGTAGTCATTTTGGCTTTTTGTACATCAGTTTTTAACTTCTAGTAAGTCATTTTAGTTAAAAAAAAAACATTTTTTTTGCAGCATTAATTTGAATTTTGGGCAGATGGTCGTCGAATAGTTGTTTCATGTCTATAGACCAGTGGTTCTCAACCTTTAGCCGTGGCATATCAAAAATCACTTTACCAAATACGATTCAGCGTGTCACATAACAGAGCAATTTAGAAACAATTTGATTCCCGTGATAATGCATGCAGAGTTACAGAATAGTGTTCAATAATATAGATTTACAGTTTTATTATGCATTAATTTCACATCAGTTAAAATATTTCTTAACATAAAAATAAACAGCATAAAATATAACTATTTCTTCCACAAAAACATAAAAAGACCCCTCAAAGTTGTGCATATATTATGTATTTTTAAAAATATTTGTTAAAATAAGAAATAGAAAACGTAAAATATAAGTATTTTCCTTCGTTACAATGTTAAATAAAAAGATAAAATAAAATATTTAATGTGAACCTATTTCTGCATCGCTCTACTTTCATATCGCAAAATCTGGAGCGTAATTTGTGACTTTCAATTTGAGTTGACTCAAAACATTCAGTTGTTAAACAATTTCTTTGCAGACTTGAAATATTTTTCGTATGAGCAAAGATATTTTACTTCGATATGTAGAAACAAAAGCGGAAACAATTTCCTCTCTTCAAAGAATTAAATATCTTCAGTAATGGCATGAAATATTTTACAAAAAAGCTGTAAATTTACCTTTAGAGCTATATTCCAGATTTTTTTTCATAATTCTGTAATGCTCCATAATTCTAGAGATGTTCATCAAATAAGATTCATTACAAATTTATCACAAGTTCCACCCACTCAAAAGTTGACAGTTCTATAATGTAGTACAGAGTGCCACTGAAAATTGTACCACGTGCAACGTGTGGTAGGTATTCGTGCCATAGTTTGCCAACCCATGAATCTTTCTCCAACACAACAGATTGTTGCTCCATTTTCACGCAGAACAGGAAAAGAAACAATTTTTTTGACAAGTTTAAGCAAAATTGAGTGTTTTGACATTTCCTAAAAAACCACAATGTGCAATTGACAAATTCTGAGCCTGAGGCACGCGTTAAAAGTCTTGTGCCTTGTCACGCAATATTCAAAACCGATCGGAGAAGTAATTCATACTTTACCGGTTTTTCGTTAGGCATAGGCAATGTGTGAAATATAAATCATTTCATGCATTGCTGACTTGATTCAGGTATCATACACAATGTCAAGGCATTCTATAGAATGCCGGATTTAATTCTTTGCCGGTAACATATAAAAAAATAATGGAAAAAACTTCTTTCGCAAAGGAGAAGCCAAACATCTTAAATTAAGAGGTTTAAAGAACTCGAGACACAGAGAGAATGTTATATTATTAAAAATTAAAAAATATAATTACATTAACGCTGTTAAGCATGCATATTTTGAAATAAAATGAAATTGTTTGGAATGAAAAAAAAATCAGAATCCTGAAATGTACAACAGAAAAATATTTACTTCATTTATAAAGTTCATGCAATAATTCAATAATCCCCTTTCATGAAAGAAATTTATTCAAAAATATAAAATGTTATTTAGATCGAGATACAGACTCCTTTCAATTTCATATTTTTTTCTCAAATGTGCTGCAATTTGGCACACAAGCTTTTGAAGCACTGTAAGTCTGTCAAATGTGAAAGACATTTTAGTGGATTGCACTGCGCCACCAAATTTTTGATGCTTCAATTAATTATAATTCGATCTCCCATCAGATGCAATTATTTCAAAGATTTAATTTTGCCTAAGGTACCAAGCCAAATTGTTTTACTCAATTATTGATCTTTTACATGCCACATAATCACATGACATGTATGTTTTTTCCGAATCCAGCAAATCTATTGACTTCTGCCATAATTGAACCCACAACTTTGGGCTTCAGGCGAGCATCCTATCTCTGCCACCCAGCCGACATTTCGTAAAAATAAAGAAGTAAGGTTACGAAATGTAATTGTACTACAGCAGTTCTTCTCAAACTTTCAATGTTTGCGACCCAATTTTCAATCATAATTTTTATCACGCCCCCCTTCTCACACAATAACCAATAATTGAATGCAATGATACTGTACATTGGCGTTAAAGCTACAATACGAGAGAGAGAGATTTTAATCATAACCATACAAACTATCAAAATAAGTATTAAATTTTGTATATAACAAGCCTATATGAATCAATAGTATGTATTAATCTTGTTCTTAACTTGGTATTGTGAGATTAATTATTGAATACACTGTGCAGTACCGATGCATTTACAAGTACATTATATCAGTGCAAATGTGTATTTTATTTTTTTATTATGTCAGAATGTATATATCTTGCTTGGATTCCTTTCAGTAAATTTGTAATTTTTTAAATCCTTTATTTTTGACATATTCGCGTCCCTCTTGTAGGGTTATTACGTCCCCTTAGGGGGCACCCCTACTGTCTGAGAAACACGGTACTATAGAATGGAACATTAAAAATAGATGGGATATCTTATCTTTACGTTGATGGAAATCTGTATCAATTGATTTTTTCCCCCATCAAAATACTAGAAGTTCGTTATATTCATTACAACACTAGAAGTTCGTTCATTATGACTTGCGACTGGATAATACTTACCTCTGTCCACTTCTGAGAGGTTTAAAGAAATTACCTTTAAATTCTGTGGTGATTTACTTTAAAATGATAATTGAATCTCAGTGATCCAATTTCATTAAAATGATTTATTCTAGCTATTATTTCAGAGCATATATTTCCATAATAATGAAAAATAATTGATTAATAAAGAATGACAATCTGAAATTGTATATTTTTTTCAACACTTCGGTAACTAATACTACGAAAGATCAGAAATGCGATGATATCTAAATACCATTGGGATTCATATGCACAAAAAATATAGTCAATTTGAATGAAGTTATTATCAAATAATGCGTGATTATGGTATCGGACTACTTATGACACCAGTTTCTAAAAAAAATAGTGATGGGGGGATTTTTAGTAGTTTTTAGATTTGCTTAGTACATTTTAAGAAAAATATGCTAAAATTAAGAAAAAAAAACAAGAAATTATTATAACTAAAATGGAAAAAATATGTAAACATTATTAAAAAAAAACATAAACGAGTCCTATCCTATACCAAAGGTTTATAAACAAATTTTCAATTTTTCAATTCTGATGTGTTGCTATGTTATTCATTTTTGAAATGACCTTCAGGATAAGATATATTTTAATTTTTACAAAAACTAGAGTACTTTATCTTAATTATTATATGAAATTGCTTAAAAAAACAGTGATTATGTTAAAATAAGGGTCTGCAAATTTTGTTATAAACAATTGATAAATCTGAAGGTTAAACCATTTCTACTATTATACAGAACATACACAAAAAATTTCAATTAATTATTTTGAAAACATTTTTTAGCAATAGCTGTCCCCGTTTGAGCATTTTAAAAAAAAAACACGAACGCATTTTAAAATATGACATCTTGCTTAAAGTAATGGCATCTGTTTTACTAAAACACTTGTAGTTTTGGTTCTAGTGAACGGAAAATAAAAAGCTTGGTATTTTTTATAAAGCTAATAAGATGGCCTATAAAAAATCTTAAAAAATTGTAAACTTTTGGCAAACTTCACAGTTTTACGGTAGTAGGATACCTTAACTGTAAAATAAATAGTTTTACACGGTTTTTTTTAAAATTTGTATTCTGTTTTATATTCTGTATTTGATAATTAGTAATTTCGAAAGCTTCAAGAGCACCATTTTATAACTACAGAAATATTATTTAATAAACATAATTAACATGTGAATTTCTGCTACACATCATTCGATCAGTCTGCGACTTCTGCAGTCACACATCCACACACAAACATAGTTTAAACAAAGACAACATTCATTCTTGCCTTTTAGATTAATAATTTCCGGTGGGTGTGTGCGCATGCGCGTTAACGTCACATGAAACTTAATAGTATGTATACCAGTTCAAATTTTTCCTTTTTGCTAAATTTCAGAGTCGTGGCATATTCTTTTCGAATTGCGATGTTTTTATTAATTAGTGAGAGTATGCATAACTAATACAACATATAATACAAGTAAAAAAGATTTTATATCTTTTAATAAATAAATATATCTAGATATTCTCATTATTCATAATAATATGAACGAACACTTGTGAATAATAATTGTAGAATAACATGAATAACTGACAAATAATTGATTCATCGCATACTTATTGTTTGTTATTTCAGATCATTTTTATGTGGCCGTGGGTGGACTAGTGGTTAGAGCATCGGACTCCAGACTGGAAGGCCTGGGGTTGATGCCCGATGCCACCAAATACTCACCGAGTACACACGGAGTACGTGCTCGTTAAATCAGTGGGTCCGAATGGTGTCGCCATCTATCGTGTTGTGCCCAGCAAAATCGTACTATTCATGGGGCTCAAAGCTTAGTCTAACGACAGGCGTAAAATTCTAGCCCTTAGCCGCGATGAATTTCGTGGACCTTGATCTGATGTTACTGTCGATCAGGTGGCATAAGCAACAACAACATATTTTATGTACGCTACACGTAGAAATATATGTAACAAAACTGATAATTTTTGTTTAAATTGCAAAATTTAAGACTGATGAAATTTATATAAAAATAGTTGATAATAATGGAAAAAATTCACTAGGAATAGGATTAGTATACTTAAAGAGTTTTGCAATTTTTATTTACTTTGTTCTTTAAGAATTTATTCAAAAACAGGTAGAAAACAATTTAAACCCTAAGTGTCACCGTCGTATATATACGTTTCACTCAACTTATGTAGTAATCTCGCTGACGTATATATACGTTTCACCCAGCTTATGTATTAAGTCTCTGACGTATATATACGTTTCACTCAGCTTGTGTATTAACTCTCTCGGACGTATATATACGTCTTTCCAAAATGCAGTTTTTCCTTTGGGCTACTATTAGTACAATTATTCCGAAGGGTTTGTAATGCAATAAAATGACCTTGTCAGTGTTTTCAAAGTAATTACTTAGATCAGAAAAGTATTAGTGTTTATTTATTTCACTTTTTTCCCCGTAATGTAACACAAACGCGTGCCCATGTGAAAAACGGTTGCCGGTAACTTTACCATCAGAAACACATATCATTAATAAAGATTAAAAAATCACATTAATGTTCATTTATTCCAGTATAATTTTTACAATTTCGTAACGTATTTATGGCTAATAATATAATCTTTGTAAACATAAATTAGGGTTTGCTCTATTACATAAAGTTTATCATAAAACGCTCTAAGTTTTATGATAGATTTAGGTGAGTTTTTTATTTCTTTTGAGGGAAATATTTAAAAAAAAATTGTCTGATGGATAAATCTCGGAGGTATAAATTACAAGCATTATTTTTGACTTTCTTAAGTCCTTATTAAATGGCTTTTCTGTTGCTTGCCTCATGCATTTTATGAACTAAGTGATAAAATAACTAAGATAAAAGAGTTTTTTTATTGTTGTCAATTTTGATTGATTTAAATGCTATGGAAGTAATCTGAATACATCATAAATTAAGTAGTTTATAACCCAATATAATTTTCAGGAATGTTTGAGAACGTAAAAATGGAATTTAATGGAAAGTAAATGGTAATTTATGAAAAAATACATAAATGAAAGAAAAGACAGAAAACAAACACAAATTTTAATTAAAAAACTGCTGTGTGATTAAGAATATCATTTAAATTCCAGTTTTGCATCTGTTCTCCAAGCAACTGAAGTATTAAAACATGTATTTCAGGATTTCCGTCATATGTTACTTTTAATTAAAATTATTTAAACCATTTTTGAAAATAAATCAAAGTTTACTTACATTTTATCAAATTTGAAAAAAATGCACTCTAATATTTTAAAAGTATATTGTCACCTAATGATATTCATTCATTTATTTTTTTAACATATGGAAATTACAAGCGATATTATTGAAAAACGAATTCATTTAGAAAAGATGAAAAGTATAATTTCTTTATGAATTTTAATTTCTTTTCAAAAATTTATTCGTTCATTATTTTTTTAATTGAAACCAATAGCTACAAGTTTTCTCATGTTTATTACATCAAATGAACAATTTTAGAAAAGATACATTTTAGTTTCTGAAGCTTCCGACATAATGGTAAAAAAAATATAGGCTTAAGCTCAAGTTAATAACATATAGAACACTTGTAAATTGAAATTGGAAAATTGAGAGCATGTTACAGTATGTAAGAGCTTCATTTGTTAAAAAATTTGAATTACATAAAAGAACTAATGTAACCTGTTATATCAATTTATTTTACATTTCATTATACTAATCTATAAACATATGTTAAAGCATGCATATTTTGGATACATTAACTCAAATACTATAATAGTAAGTTAAATACATAATTGATTTGTTCACGCTCTGTACGCTGTTTTAACACTTAAAAATGCTAAATGATCAAAAAACACTAATATTTTACAGTACGAAATATTTGTTTTTAAGGATGATTAAATTTTAAAAATTTATTTACTTTTTTTACAAATACATATACAAAAACAGCTTTTACACATAAACTTTTTTCCGACTTTTGTTGGTTTGTTATTTTTTATATTCATTATTGACTTTTAGTTATTCAAAAACTCATTTTATAATACTCTTTTGGAAAAATTGTATTACTGTGTGAATTGAAATAACATTTCACTTCAGTTTTAATGTAATTGTAATAGTATTATTTGGCTAATTATAAATTCTAACTCATTTTTACATAGAATTATGTGATACATTTTAAGTTATCTGGCTATTATGCTATAAAGTCAAAATTTTAAGTTTTTATTAACTTAAAGATAGCATCACTATACAAAACTTGAAAGTAAAAATTAACATATTCTTATTCAAACCATAATTAAATACTTAAAAATGTATAAATATCTTTTAAATTCTAAATTAGATTCAGTAGTATTTTTTAAGTAAATTATTCAATACAAGTTTAATTAATTCCTTACTTCACAGAGCTTAAAAAAATAAAAATAATGAATGGTTTTATACCTTCTAAATTCTTATAATCATAGTCTATCGTAATATTTCAACACATTCGAAAATAATTCTATATCACTTTAAGATAAGTTAAATTATTTTTCTACGCACCGAATTTTAAATACATTTATAATATCTCCCATATAAAATATTTGTAAGTGTGTAATTAAAGTAAAATAAATTCTCTAGATAGATCATGTTGACAAACGTTTTACGCTTATAGTTTTAAATAATTATTCATCATCCAAATGGAACAAACTCTTATCAATCTGTAGCTTGATTAATGATGTACTCGGAGAAAACTCGTATCAATAAAGGGAGATTTGAGTGAAATAATAGACTCCATTATCAATTTACATTGCAAATGAGCCCGAAACGATGCGATGAATCCGCCGAGGCTTTATTTTCTAGATATCATTTCAATTTTTGTTAGGGTAATGGCGGTGCATGTTTATGAAGAGTAATAAATTGGTATCAAGATTACAAAAAATGAATTGAAAAGTAGAAAACGTTGTCAGTGGTTTTGTTTTCTTTTCTGAAAAAAGAAGTAAGTTTTTGTTGTTTTCCTAATTGTATAGAATAAGAGTAACATCATAACTAATTATAAAGCGTGCATTCGTGCGTTAACATAAAGCGATTTGTAATTTTAGTTATAAAGTAGAACAGGGGTATCAAACTCAAAAGCTACCTTTGCCCAAACAAACAATGTTTAACTCTTAGGTCGGCTGCAAAAAAAAAAAAAAAAAATATTAATGGAAGCGTTGGTTTATTTCGAATAATACATTATAGTAAGCATATATAAAAGAAAAAGAAAAAAGAAATGTTTACATTCTGACTCATGAAATCTTTTCTCTGCTAGTTTCTTTCCATTTGCGGGAGAAATGTTTTAATTTTAATATATGTTATTGTGTGCTAATGCTTCCGGGTCGAAAAAGTGGTCGCTGTGTGCCACATGCTGCCCGCGAGTTTGACACATTTGAAGTACAGAGTTATATAAATATTATTTTATAAATGAGAGATTGTCACACATACGTTGAAGAACTGCAAAGATTTCAGCAATTTCTAATCTCAGAAAAGTAAGAAAAATGACTCGTTATTGGTACAGGCACTAATTTGATGATTTCGATTCAAGAAAGCTGTTACAGACATTAGAAAGTACATAACTCGTTGTTTATGTAATAATTATTCTGCAAATCCTATACCAGTATGATTCCAAGTTTCATAATTTTTATTATAGGCTTTCATTTATGTGAAATATACTCCAAGATAGAAAACGGAGCTTGAATTATATTTTGCATTTATAATTTACTCTTATTATTATTTATAAATACGAGCCAAAAGAACACTAGCTGAAGAATAATCACCATCTTCTGGCTGATTATTAAATTTTTGAGTTCGAAAATTCATAAAGTAATTTTAGTATGATAATAAATTAAAGAAACTAAGCTAATCAAACTGAAACAAAAATTTAGGAAAAAATTAAAGTTCAATTATATAAGGGAAAAACTGCTTATACAATGCCCTTGATTTCTCAATATTTTCAAATTCTTGAAATCATTTGGCAAACAACTTTGAGGATAACAAATAAGAGATTAGAATTTTTTTATATCTGTTTTTGCATTGAATTAATATAATTCGTCAAAGAAAGCATTTTATTAACTATACTTTTTAAAATATAAAAATAAGTTTCGTTTACTGAATAAAATAACTTAATTTTAGTTAAGTTAATTTTATTGATACACAAATGCACACACACAAATAAATATAAAATAACTAAATTTAATAGCTTAAGTTTCCTTAAATTATGAAATCGAAGTATATTAAATAGAATTTTTAATCATTTCTGCATTTACGATAGAAAATTTATTATATATGATACTTAAAATTGTTTAATGTGGACTTTCATGCATTCAATATATATTTTTAATTACTTTTTACGTCAAGAACACTGCTTTAGAAAACTTTTTTTGAAAGATTAATATGTCGAATACAAAGAATTTAAGGAAGAAAAATAGTACCGCTATTTTTTTAGATGTTTCTGAGGAAGACAGAAGAATGAATGAATTATGGTTCGTAGAAAATTTTATAAATACATTGTTTACTTTTAATGCATAAAAATTTTAATTATTTGCACTTAAACCTAAGACTTCATGTATGATTGATTTTAAAGTAAAATCCGAATTATACTCGAAATACATTAAAAGAAAACTTTATTCAAAAACGTATTAGGAAATTGAGAAATGTATAGATTATATTCTAAAATTATATATGAAGTTCTGTTACAACGTTTATCGCCTAATCTATCAACGCTAGGATTTTTTTTAAATGAATAACTATACATAAAATAAATTAATGCAACAACTTCTGAGATAATTTATAGCAATCTATAGTAATTAAAAATAAAAACATATACGATTGTGATATTATATATTTTTTCAGAAGAAACCATTTAGCGTTAAATTTTATTTCAATCCATTTTATTGGAATTTTATGCACTAATTACAACAGTGGCGTAACGCAGAACATTAGGGTTTCCGTACAAAGTCCGGTTTTGTGCCCCAAGTCAGATCTTACAAAGGGTGAGTATTAGGCGTCAGACTTTGGGCCTTCTAGAGTCCTGTCCCCCTCCCACAACGCGGGAGATGAGGGGGTGTACGTTACACCACTGAATTACAGAGACACAAGCTCACTTTGTTATACATTTGCATTATTAAAGAATCCTAAATCTCTGTCTATTAGATCTTAAGCCTTTTCTTATTTATCCTTTAGTCTTATTTTATTATGGTATGCTATATTTTTAAAATAGCTGTAGATAGTCTAGTGGTCAAAACATCAGACTCCAGACAAGAGGACCTGGGTTCGATGCCCGATGCCACCAAATACTCTCCAAGTACACACGGAGTACGTGTACGTTAAATCAGTGGGTCGAATATCTTGTGGGAGGTCGTGGCAGAAAACACGAGTGCGGGAGTCGGAGAATATTTCCCTCCTCTCTAGTTCCATGCCCAAGTTGTGGAGGTGGATATAAATAGTGTCGCCATCTAACGTTAAAGAAGTCCAAACTGTCTCACAGGCTCTGGCAACTTTCATTCCTTCCCTTCGGGATGGAAACAACAACAACAACTATCGTAGTAGATATATAAATTACCCTTCAAGAAAAATGGTGACATTGAAAAAGTTCTCTATTTTAAGAAGATGAATTATTGTTTTTTGTTTAATATTTTGAATGAAAACAGAATTCAAATTTTACAAGGAAATATCAAAGAAAAATTCTATAATTAAGTAAAGGTGAATACTCATATTTTGTACCCTTTTATTAGTATAATAAAAATAGTACTTAAATAAAGACTAGTGAGATGTTGTATAACATTCGGTATATTTTAAATCAAATACATGATACCTTGCACCATAAGAAACATGAAAGTGTAAACATTGATGACACTATTTGTTTAAATATTTAGTTAAAATTGATTGAAAATAAATAAGATGCCAGAGTAATATGGTTCTACTAAATATTTAGATCAAAATGTTAACAATGAAAAATAATAAAGAAGTTAATATTAAAAACGATTTAACCCAACGGATTAACGGAGGCCAAACTACAAATCTATAGTGTTCAATCCATCCCCTAGGATATGTAGCATGGAGGTTGTTTCGCAATTCAATCGAAAAATGTGCTGGTGTACTATCGTGCATGAACCACACGATCTGGTGTGCAGTGGTCACTTTGCCCAGCTGCAATTTCGGGAGAAGTGGGAAATTTGAATATGTGCAGGTTTCTTCAACCCCACCACTGCGCTCATTCGCTTGGTCACTCACCTTTGCCAGTAGCTTATCGTCCTCCCGATGAATACTATTATCGCTATTTTCAACGAATAAATGTATTTTGCGAACCCCTGCTCTTTGTCGATTTATTATCCCGATGCTGATTACAATTATCCCTTTATTACATTTCAGCAACTCCCTGTGAAATCAGTAACTGACGGAGATTAGAACCCGTGTGATATGGATTCATAAACACGTAACTTAGCACTAAACAAAAGTGATCACGACTGGACCTATGGATTCGTAAGCACGTAGCAAACCACTTGACAAAAGTGATCACCACTGTCCGGAGGCTGTTACTGGTTAATTTAGATACCGCCACAGTAAACGTATTTGCATGAAACCCATACATTATATTACTTAAGTGGAATATAGTTTATTTATTTTAGCAACACGATATAAAGATATAAAAATTTAAATGCTTAAATGGGTAACAGGAACTCAGTGCAATACTTTAAATTTTCAGATGAATTATTCATTTTTCAGATACACATTGTAAAAATAATTTTTCTTTTAATAAAAAGCAATTATGTATTTAAGGAATGAGTTTAAAACCTGCGATTTTTAATTTATCATTACTGAATTACAAAGTAGGTCTTCCCTTAAAACTAATATTCATGTCAAAATCAATCTAAATTTTAGAAACAAATTTCTGAGTAAATATTCAACGATGTAATACCCAAACCTAACTTAGGATTAGGGAAAAAAATTAAGTTTCTTAGTTTTAATTTCTATTGCTACTGTTTTGGTCATTACTAAAATCATTATCGTAAATTAGAATATACATCTAGTCGTTAAGTGTAAAAAAGTTTTCTAATTGGATAGCTGTCAACGAGGAGAAAATTAGAAAAAGTAACGATTACGCCATAGTCTGAATTGTTAAGGTAATTTTTTTGTTCTACTGTTCGTTATTTTCAGAATGATATCCTGCCAAACAGTTTAACTTAATGCCATGTTTACGGCTCAAAACTGGAACAAAAAGATGATAGAAACTATTTTCTTCAGGGAGTAACATTTACAGATAATTGCAATTTCGCTTGATATTTCGCAAAAGTCATCTTTAAGAAATTTCTTTAAAATTTTAGATGACTAATTGGCTGCAATCTTTTCTTGGGATTACGGGAGAAAAAATATTAAGCGGAACAAAAGTTTTATTCGGTTCGAAAATAGGTTGTACTGAACTGTGTATGATTTTACATAGGAAAGGAATCAGAAACAGTGTTTTCTAGTCTAAATAGTTAAAATGTAATGGCTATTGTTATTAGATGAAGGCATTTAATGCTAGTTTTAAAAGGAGATATGCCACCCATCCGGTATTGTACCACCCATATCCTGATTTTGGGCCGAATCCCGGAGAAGGCATGGGAGTTTGTAAATGTTTTGTACATTCGAGGCATGGGAGCATTATAAATATTCGACGAGTCGCAGGTTCTATCGCTAAGTTGGGGTAAAATGTGGGTGGAACCTAGCCAAATGGTACTTTAACTTGCATGATGCTCAAAGCTACAGCCACTTGCCACGATGAATTTCGTGGCCTTGATCTGATGTTACATTCGATCAGGTTCATAAGTAGCAAATACACACAGAGAGTTTTAAATTGTTACTGTCGATTGGGTGGTATAAGTAACAACATAATATAAAAGAAGGTATTATATTAATGATCAATATAAAATATTTTATATAATGCATAACAAATAAAATGTTTAATACAATAACATTAAATTATCACTGTCAAAAAGTAAAAAAAGATAATTGGCAACAAATTGTGGCTACAAAGAATAGCAAGGTTTTTGTTAAGTTAATTTTAATTCCGAAATATATTTTTACAGACACAATTGCATGAAATCCAACAATAACAACTATTCAATGGTGTTTAATTTTTAAAGAAATGACTAAGATATATATTACATACAATCTACTTTAAGTACTTTAAAACATTGACTACTACTACTACAACTGACAATAAGGTTCAAAATAAATGAAGAACGTTTAATTTCTTTGATTATTGCAATTCACAGTTGTGCTGTAGGTATCCGAAAACCTCATAAATTCTGGAATCAGTTGAAAATTGGCAAGAAAAGGCTTAATTATTTTAGTTTTGTTGGCTAATTTATTAGACTCATAAAAATTACAATTTTTTAAATCTATTAGTACAAACGTTACAACAATTTTAATTAGACCTTATACCACTTTCAAAATAGAAATACCGACATTTACGTTTCTCAACAACGCGTTTTGCACAAAGTGTAGAAAAAATTATGAAGGCAATTGAAATTATTTTGTAATTGTTTTGTCTAATATTAGAATTGGTTGACTGTTATTTTTAGAAATGCCAGCTTTCTTAAAAAGTTTACAACGATTAAAAGGGGCAGGTTTTTTATTGATAGTTTTAAGTACTAACCCTTATAAAATGTTATATTTGTTTAAAAATTTTAATGTATTTTTTTTTATTTTAGAAAAATTGAAAATTCATTCATAGTTTTTTTTTTGTTTTGTAAAACAGGGGTCGCGTAGCCGGATACTTTCAACATATAATGGAAGTAAAATTATTTTTAGAGATACCTCTTACACAAGAAAGAATCTCAAAATGTTATTTTTCTTTGAGGATTGCAGTTCCCCGTCTGTCTATAGAATTAAAAAGAGACTTAATAAAGAGAGGACCTATGGACTTCCACCAAATTCAAATGAAGATAAGAAAGAAGCTCTGCCTGTAAAAAATGCTTCCATGTCCCTATTTTATTTCCGATGTGTTCTGAAACGTGTTCAATTGGATAGAGATCAGATGACTGACTCGGTTGGTCTAAAATTGTGGTATCCTTAGCTATAAACTTATCTGTAACCCTTTTGGAACTGTGGTTGCGATCATGATCCTGTTGAGACATCCCTCCGCAAAAGCACCTCTTTACGAGAATAAGGCAACACGTGATCTAAAATCTTTTTCTAAACATTTTCAACCATACTCACATTGGGATGTATGAGGAGTATGATGGCTCCATAATGGGAAGCTCCCCAGACAAATACTAATCCGTTTCTGTGCTTCACGGTTGGACATTGGTATAAGGAATCCATTATGTTGCTTTTTGGTGGAGAAATAAATAATACCAAACAAATTTAATTTTGATCTATCGTTCCAAAAGACGCTTCTCCAGTTCCGTGCTCTTTAGTGAATTTCAATTGGATTTCTTTTTATTTTCTAGGGTGAAAAGTTTTTTCAAGGGATTTGTAAACACAATACGAAAACATCCAGAGGACGATCTACAATGTTCTAGTCTATTTTTGTTGGTTATTTTTGCATATTTGAGCCGCGCTTTCAGCTAAACACGTTTTGATGTAGAGTCGTTTTTTCATTAGATTCTAGATATCAGAAAATTGCGCGCACTTTTATCTTCCTTCCACTGCATCCAACAGTTAGTTGATTTTTGTGTTCCAAACTTGCTGGCGATGGCAAAATATGACACGATACCGTTTTTTCCCACTTGTTTAATAAGATAGAAACTTACATCGTCTCGGTTGAATTCCGCTGAGCTAGCAGAGATCTCGTGTATTTGACAATATCATATGTATTTCAGACAAGTATTAAACACTTGAATTTTTTTTAAATCGCCTCAAAGCTTCTTCTTTCAACGTTTTAAAGCTACATGTATTATGTTGCACTTTGTAGGAAGTAAGAAAAGTAAGAAAGTAAGAAGAGGTAAGATATAAAGATAAAGGTGCGGTGTTTTCTGTATTATAGATATTTTAAACAGTATCTCACAGAATTTTAAATATTGTGGAGTGTCTGATATTTAAAAAAACAAGTACATTCTCTCTCTCTCTCTCTCTCTCACACACACACACAATTACATTGCTTTAAAAATTTCATTGTGTGCTCCTAACATTTTCATACCTAAGTAAATGTAAAATAGGTTGTAAAAGAAAAATATCAAGTGTGTCAACGAATATCTTTGAAGAGAAGCTTGAGGTATATTCTTCATCGACAGTTAAATTTTAAAAAAAAATTACTAATAATTCATTGAAGAAAAAACTCTACCAAGATTTGTATTTCTAGACAATCTAAATAAAAAAAAATGCTTTAAATGTTTTTTTTACAACTGTGCACCATGGTATATAGTTAAGTGCGATTTATAATTTTGAATATTTCCAATATACACTGAATCTTTCAGAATATTGTGAAATTTACATGGTATTTTATTTTATATTACAATTAGAAATAATTTGTGATTATATGTTGAAAAATATATTAATAGAAACATAATGCTCATAGAGAAATATGGGATCTTACTGTTAAAATAATATGGAATATATGGACGTATTTCTTTCCAATCATTAAAAGCTCAGAATAATAATTGCTGAAAAATGGGAATAATTTAGAGGATTTTTTTCCATATTTTAGTATTTCCTTATCTATATAACCTTTTTCTTTTAATCTGTTCAAATGATTTTTGAATCTAATTTTACAAACAGATTTTAGAATCATTAGAAAATTAAAAAATAGAAATTAAAAAATTCTTAATTAGAAAATTTTATATAGTTTATATAACGTGAATATTGCTATTAAAACACAGTTATATTTAAATTATATCATTCTATTTATTTTTTTATCTCGAGATCCGTTATAAAGGAAAATACAAAAACTATTTTTATTAACCATTCAGAAAAAGAAAAAAGAACCACTGTTTAAACAAAGATTACACACTTATTAGCTTTATTTAACGACGACCTATTGATTGTAATTACTATGCTGCTTATTTTCGTAAAGTATTTAGACTCTAATGAGCAAACTCTTAAGACAGTAAAAACAAGTCATAAAAAATATGTTCCCATAACATGTATTTACCTCTCAAATAGTTTTAATGGTTTCTTAAAATATTTTTACGTATATTTTCTCTAATTAAAAATTAGAAAAAAAATGTGTGGAGATAAATTCTGGTTGTACATATAAAAAAGATATAAATCTAAATTTATTTTAATACATTATTAATTAAAAATGTTTTGATTTATTTTTTATTTTAGCAGGTTTTATGAACTAGATGTTTTTTTAAATCTGGGCAGCAGAAGCTATTTTGTTTGAATTTCAGATTAAGAAGATTTAATTGCTCTTAACATATTATATAAACATCGTAAATTAAGAGTCATCTATCTGAATGTTTGTGTTAAGCAAATGTTTTAGTATATAAAAAAGGAAATTAACGCAAGCTGCATAATAAATAATGAAATGGTTTAATAAGAACTAGTAGTTATTGCTAAGCAATTTCGAAACCCAAAGTCTTCTATTTTAAGCTTTATATTTACTTCTTGAAAAATATTTTAGGAAGATAAATAATAATTTTTGTTTTACTTGGACAAGTCCATAAATATTAATAAAAAATATATAAATGATTTTTCAGGAACAGACAAGTACACTTTGTTACACACACAATACATTACTGTGATTAAGAAAAGTACAATAGATTATATATCAATTTTCTTTAGTATTTATTTTTCTTTAATACATATACACTTAGATAATAATTACTAATAAAGATCTAATAAACACATTTGTTTTCCTGATATTCCATCACTTTCCCAATAATTGCCAATGTCTCAAAAAAAGTTAGATTTGAATTTTTCTGAGAAATCTAAATAAAATCGACACACGCACGCGCATATTTTTAAAAATTTATATTTTGGAACTCATTAACTTTTTTAATAAAATCAATCTATTGCTTAAACATATCTGATATCTGAATTAGAAAAGTTCATGGAATATGAGAGAAAAGCGTAAACTTATCGAAAAGACATGCTTATTGGTACTTCTTAAAACATTTTGTAAATATTGTCCTTTAGTCTTCCATACTGTTTGCTATTGTAACAAAATCAATTAAAGCCTGCTTTATGCTTAAATTTATAAAGTAAAATCTTTTAATGATTACTTTTTCGGACATTCAAGCACGCAATCAAACGTAATACTCGATGTGAATGTCCCAATTTTGTATGAAAAAATTTGGTCTGCAATTTTTGTAGTTTTCACGTGGATCTTACCGATAAAATGAAGTACACCGACATTTACATAAGAAATTTCAAGATTTGGGATTTATTTAGGCACAATTTATACAGTTAGACGTATCAACAACTAAGCCACCGAACTGTACATGTACAATTATAAGTATCATCCTTTTTTTATAGATTTATCGGTGAAGTTGGACATTTTCATGCAAGACCTAAGTATCATTCAATTCACTTAAACTTTAACGCGACTTAAAACTCCTCAAACCAGAAAATATCTCAAAATTTGGATACTGATTTCAGTTTTAAAACCGTAAAGCATTTGGAAACGCTAGATAATCATAGGATTTCTTACATTCAACATAAAAATTAAATTTCAAAGCATAAATAGAATACTGAAATAATAATGGCTATTAAAACAAATAAAATATATGAAACTGGCAAATACAAATGTCGGAAATGATTAATAATGTATCTTAAACACTTATTATTAAACTTAAGATATTGTTACTTTTAGTCGTCTCCTTACCACTAATAGCCCACACTCATAATACAAGACTGTACCAGAGAAAACGCTTTCATTGATCTATGGATTATTTCAGATGATGGAAACATCAGTGTTTAGAAACTTCAAAACTGGGCATTAAACTCCTTAAGTACTTCTTGAGGACAACGTTTTTCTATGAAGGGGCAATACCTGTTTAGAATATAAAAGGTTTCCTGCAGAAATCGGTTTTGAAATAGTAGATATGAGAATCAATCGTAAGGCAACTGGTTACTCAAGTATTCTTGTCTTTTCGTTTACTGTAGTTTTGCTTTCCTGTCTTGACTGGGAACTATCTATGGTGCTGGTGAATGGCTTGCTTTAGTGTAATCATACTGGTTTAAGTTTTGGTCCTTTTCCTTCTGTCTGAGGGGGTTTATGCAAACTTCCTCGTACTTTTATTTTTTAATACTTTTCTTCAGGATATGATTATCCTATATACCAGCTTGTATGATAAATATATTGCATTATGGCAACAAGAGAAATAGTCCAGTAAAAGCGAATATATTAACTTATTTTTAACATAGAAGTGTGACCCTTTAGCGTCCATTCTTTACTACAAAATGATAAATAAAGACATGAAAATCCTTATTTTTTCTCAGATAGGGAATTTTAATGGGGAGAATGAAATAGGGATTTTATAACCAACCATTGTTAAAGTGAAGGAAATTAACAGTTATTTTTAGAAATTGCATAAGTGGTTTTAGGAGCAATCTTGACGGAATATAGGCACTAAGTACGGTGCGTATCAGTTATTAAGATATTTTCTCTTTAGGAATCGTGAAAAGATATGATAAAACACAAATTTTATTCCTTTTAACGAGAGAAATAAGATAAAACTTTTATTTAGATAAAGAGTATTTGTGATTAATAGATAAAATTTTTGGATTTAAGTTATATTGTTATATTTATGTATAATGAATATAATATACTGTTTAACTTCGTTTAAATACTTGCTAGCTGTGGTATATTTAACTGCAACCAGTTAAAGACTGTTAACTGTGACTGTGTGGAGGATTGTATATAAATACCACGCAACTATGAGAAATGTATCGGTAAATAATAATGTGTTGTACTGTGCAGTAAGATAGTTATTAAACTAATTTAAGAAGTAAATGTGCATCTATTATAGTTGAAACCCACATAAACACAACAGTTGGCGACGAAGATGTTAGAAATTTTTGTTTAATTCCGCGTGCTTTGAAGAATCTTTTTTTGTGAAAAAGAAACTCTCTTGTGAGAAGCAAAACTCGGAATTCGTAAGTTCTCACCTAGAGATGAAGTAAGAAGAAAAAATCATTTTCTTTTGGATAAGGCATTGCCTGAAGACGGCTCAAGGTAAAAAAAATATTTTCTTTTCTCTTTAATCGGGAGGAAACATGGAACAGCAAATTGCAGAATTGCTCAGGCAGAATCAAGAACTGATTCGAGCGCTGCAAATTAGAGACCATTCTTCTAGTCATAAAGTAACTGTACAATTTGAAAAATTTGATGAAGAAAATGAAAATTTCTATAGTTTCATTGAAAGATTCGAAACTTACTTAGATGTACAGAATGTACCAATAGCCAATCGAGCTAAGGTTTATGTTTCGTCTCTTAGTGAAAAATTGTACCAGTTACTGAAAAATTTGCTGACACTTGACATTCTTTCCGACCATACGTTAGATAAGTTAAAAGATGCACTTAAAAAACGTTTGACCCCCAAACCTTTGATTATACCTTCTCGTCACAAATTTTTAAACCATGAACAGAATGAAGGGGAAGGTATTAGTACATACATTGCCGAGCTTAGAGCCCTAGCAATGAATTGTGATTATGATAAAGATATGTAGAATATTATGTTACGCGACGTATTTGTAAGCGGGTTGCGGGATAAAATGATTTTAGATCGATTATTTGAGGAAGATAATATTAATCTCGAGAAAACGCTAAATATAGCACTAGGTATGGAAAAGCTTTTAAAGGGGCAAATGATATTATGGGTAGAGGAATAAATTCAATCCAAACTTTTAAAAAACACATGGATAAGAAATACTATTGTACAAAAAAACAAAAGAAAACATTATATTGTTCAAGATGCACAGGTACCAACCATGCAAAAGAAAATTGTAGTTTTATTTCAAGTAAATGTAAATTCTGCGGGAAAATTGGACACATTAAGCAGGCATGCTTCGCATCTAAAAAGGCAAATGCGAAACTGGTTAAACAAAAACGGGTAACTCTATTAGATGTGAAGTTGAGGATAAAAACAAAATTCCACTTAACGAATTAAAAATTCAGGATTGTATATTACACGAGGAAGAACCGAAACGACCTCTAATTATGATAAATTTAAAGATTGAAAACAAAAGTTTTTGTATGGAATTGGATACGGGGGGAGCGGTTAGTGTAATGAGTATTAGAAATTTCAGGAAAATTTCGAATAAACAAATTAAACCTACAGATATAATTTTTGAAACATATAAAGGGGATTCATTAATAACCATTAGGATATGTTACTGTAGGGGTACAATATAAAAATCAAAAAGTAA
This sequence comes from Trichonephila clavata, assembly GCA_019973975.1. Taxonomy (NCBI): domain Eukaryota; kingdom Metazoa; phylum Arthropoda; class Arachnida; order Araneae; family Nephilidae; genus Trichonephila; species Trichonephila clavata. The sequence goes on from BMAO01006777.1 coordinate 26,873, forward strand.
ACTTGAACTTATACATTGTGAAAGAAAACTTAGATACTATTCTGGGTCGGGAATGGCTCTATAAAATTCATTTAGATTGGCCGGCTATTAAAGCTATTAGAGCAAAAACCGAACAAAGTTTAAATAACCTTCTAAGAGAGTATAAGGATATTTTCGACGATAAATTAGGAGAAATAAGCAATTATGAGGCTAAGTTAAAACTCAGACCTGGAGTAAAACCTATATTTTGTAGGGGGGTTCGAACTCTTGCTCTAAAAGGTAGAGTTTAAAACGAAATTGACCGACTTGAAAGAGATGGTATCATAGAAAAAATCAAAAGCTCTGAATGGGCAACCCCAGTAGTTCCTGTTGTTAAAACCGATGGTAGTATAAGATTATGTGCTGATTATTCAGTAACCATGAATCCAAATTTAGTTGTCCCTCCGCATCCTTTACCAAGATTGGAAGAAATTTTTGCTAGTTTAAATGGGGGAAAACAATTTACAAAATTAGATTTTAAGCATGCATATTTGCAAATGAAAGTCCATCCTGAAAGTCAGAAATTAATGACTATAATACCCATAAGGGATTATATGTTTGTAAAAGACTTATGTGTATATATATATATATATATATATTATATATTAATATATATATATGTATTAAATGGGGCACCTGCTATTTGTCAGCGCTATGTTGACGACATTTCAGGGTATGGATGGAGTTAAAGTTTTTATGGATGATGCAAGAATTACAGGGAGAGATGAAATTTCGCATTTTACAGATTAGAGGAATTTTTTAGGAAATGTAGAGAACACGGGCTAAAGCTTAATTTAAATAAAAGTAAGTTTTTCCAAAATGAAATAAATTTTCTTGGGCATAGAATCAATTCAAAAGGGTTACATAAAACTAACGAAAAAATCTCAGCCTTTGTTAATGCTCCGAACCCAAGAATGTTCATGAAGTAAAAAGTTTCTTAGGGATAGTTAATTTTTACGGGAAATTTTGTAAAATTTAGCTACTTTTGCTAATCCTCTTAATAATTTGACAAAGAAGTTAGATTTTTATGGTCGAAGGATTGCCAGGTTGCCTTTGAGCAAATAAAGAAGGAAATTTGTTCACCCAAAGTTTTGATGCATTATGATCCTAACCTACCCTTAACTTTAACTAGTGATGCATCTCCAGTTGGTATTGGTTGTGTTCTGTCACACGTATATCCAGATGGCTCTGAACGTCCGATCGCGTTCGCATCAAGAACTTTATCTCGGTCCGAGAAAAAATACTCCCAAATTGATAAAGAACCTCTTTCAATAGTTTGGGCAGTAAAAAAGTTTTATCTATATTTTGAAAGGTAGAAGACTCACTTTGATAACGGATCACAAACCTTTGGTAGCTATTTTGGGTTCAAAAAGAGTTTTACAAGTGTTGGCAGCTACCAGGCTTTTACATTATGCGCTAATTTTGCAGTCATTTGAGTTTGATATAATATTCCGTAAAACGATTGAACACGGAAATGCAGACTTTCTTTCTCGGTTACCTAAAAACATCGGAAGAGCTTGAGGTTAAAGATGGCATCACACTATTTCAGATGTCACAGATTGAAGCATTACCTGTTACTTCTAAGGAGTTACGACAGGAGACGGGTAAAGATATAGAGCTGGATCCACTCTTAAAATCCTTAAGGGAAGGTAAAGATTTGCAAGGGAGGGGAGCCCGGTATACCATTGAGGATGGTTGTATTATGTACGGAATAAGGGTCTGTATTCCAAGGAAATTTCAGCAGAATGTTCAGGAAGAATTACATGCTGGAAACTTAGGAATAGTAAAAATGAAGGCTATAGCTAAATCGTTTGTCTATTGGAAAAAATATAGATAAAGATATTGAAGAAGCCTCAAAAAACTGTGTCGATTGTGCTAGATATAAGGCTGATCCACAAAAGCTAAAGTTCATTACTGGGAATATCCCAGTATGCCCTGGGAACGTATTAATGTAGATTTTGCTGACCAATTTTTGAACACACGTTTTTCTGATCGTTGATTATTCCAAATGGTTAGAAGTGTATCCTATGAAGACAACTACAACTAAGAAAACCATCGAATGTCTTCGAGATAGTTTTGCAAGATCTGGATTACCTAGGTACTTGTCAGCGATAATGGATCTTAGTATAAGATCTCAGAATTTCAAAGGATTTATGCAAGGAAATGAGTTAAGCATAAACTAGTGCACCTTCAAACCTTCTAGTAACGGACAAGCAGAACGCTATGCTACTTTAGCAGTCATTAAGAGCAATGCATAAATATATACGAAGGTACTATACAACAGAAATTAAGTGCATTTTAATGCAATACCGAAAAGCTCCTATAATGTAACTACAAATACATAGTCCAGCCATGTTATTCAAAAGAGACATTAGAACTAGATAGATTTATTTTACCTGAATTGAAATAAAATTCAGATAAATTACGAAGACATAATTTCGAATTTCGAGATAGGAATGATGTTGAGATCATGGCTGTGAGATTTCACAGCAGCTAATACTAGATGGAAGTTTGGTACTACTAAACCAGGATGGCATGCTCCTCTGTATCATTGATGTTCAAGGAACTCCCGGTGAGACGACATGTTGATCAGATCCGTCCAGTGGGTGATCATGTAAGAAAACATCATCCCAATTATTCACCAGAGAGTTCCATCAGCAGGGGTTCGAGAAACAACTCCACATTCAGCATGCAGAAACGGCAATACGTAACTGAACGAAGTACAAC
>BMAO01006778.1:0-20888 GCA_019973975.1 Trichonephila clavata
ATATATATATATATATATATATAATATAATATATATATATTAAGGTAATACTACAAATGTTCACTTTTGCATCTCAATTATCTTTCTCAAAAATGCACACTTTGAAATGTATTCTTATTATTTATGCATCATTGTTTTAAAAAAACCCACAAATAAAATGTTGGAAAACTCATTAGGAGACTCCAGTTGTAAAGCTTTCTTTCTTTTTTAATAACCTCAATTTGTTTTATTATTCTTCACTTAAAGCTTACTTGTTGCTCATTTTTCCATTGCAATTTTATTTAATAAATTTAAGTTAAGGAGACTTTGATTGTAAACTCATTAGAATAAAAAAGTATTGAATTAATGTTTTTATTTTGGAGAATTTCGTAGCAATCTGTAAGGATAAAAATGAATTGAGATCCTTTACATAATTAAAATTTATTTTAGATTTATACTAGGTATATTTCTAGTGGAAATATTTTTTTTCTTAGACAAGAAATGTATTTAACCATCAAGATCTTCACTGATTCTTTCCAACAAAACATAATTAACAAACTCCTGATGTTCCTGCAATTTTACCTTAAATATTCCGCTTACGCTAAATCTTTCTAAGTTATTTGTTTTCTCTCATTTTCATTTTTGTCTTAATATTATTTGTTAATGTTTTTAAAATATATTATTAGATTTCTTTTATTAAAGGAATATTTTTACTCCACTGGGCATAAGCTGTAATCATTCACAATGATTAAAATTTCGTTATTATTTGGAAAACTAAAAATAATATTTAACTAATAAAATTATTTAACTAAAAATATTTTCAAAAAAAAATAACAAGAGATACTTTTTTTTAATCTGCCTTAAAATAATTTAACATCTTAAAGTAATAATTGGTGATGGATACATACTTAAGAAAAAAGAGAAATAATAATTCCAATATATTTATATGCTGCATTTTAAGGATATATTTAAAAATGGTAAGATTTCATATTATGCAGCAAGGGAACTATGCATCTCTAATCATGACGCTAACTCGAAAGTTTGAGTTGAGTTTAAGATATGAAAATATACCCTCGTACAATTGATACTTCGATCAAATGCAAGTTGCATAGAATTATTCACGTTTTTCAAGCAGAGAGAATTATGTAGCAGTTATTTACTGAAGAATGGTTTAATGCATTAACTTCTGGAAGTTGTGGCAATAATTACCTTTTCAGGGCTGCTACAATCGAAAAGATTCTAAGAACACCCTCGACCAGTTTAAATGAGATGTGTTTGATTCTCAATTTTACAGCCCCCCCCCTCACATTTTGTAATTTAAACTCTTAATGAACTGAAATTTAATATGACGTCAAAGCTTCTAGACCTGTTAGGAGCTACAAAACAAGATCCGGTCCATTTCACAATACTAACTTTATTACTCTTCGAAAGATATATAGGAAAACTCATTCACCTATGTGACCTATGTAACAAATGTCTGAATATTTAATAGTGTGATCACGTTGAAAAATTAATAAATGCATTTTTTACTCTAGTCATTTTAATAGTCATTTGAATCTTTTTAAGAAACCATCCCTCTATATAACTATATAACGTTTAACTTATACAAATAAGTTCTAACTGGCATTTTTTTCTGAAAACTCAATACCAGTACGCAAAATTTTATACTCATTACACTTTTATTAAAAATATTATATTTTGTTCATGAAAAAAGCGCATATATATATATATATATATATATATATATATATATATATATATATATATATATATATATATATATATATATAATATTCCATGTGAAAAAAATCATGAGGAATTTTAATTCATTTATAAATATATTTTTTAATTTTTGTGAAATGTTTCAGAATGTATATGCAACATTTGTCAATAAGCCACTGACAAATAATTCCATGACGAATAATACAGACCTAAGACTAGAAATTATGAATATGCAGCATGATTTCCAAACAGTTTAAGCTTTTTACTAATTTAAATAGATTATTTTTTAAATATAAATTGGTTTCATCAAACTATTTTATTTTCCTGTTTTGCGCATTAAGAGGTTAATTATTTTTATGAGAATGTGTGAATTTTTTCATGTTAAAATAGAGTTAGATGGTAGATTTTAATTAAATGTATTGAAGTTTGGGAACGAAAAAAAAGTTATAATAAAGTTATAACATATATTTAAATAGTGTTTATTTTTTGAATAAAAATATTTTGTTTTATTAAGAGTAAATTTAAAAAATAAAAGGAAGAGATCGGAGAAAAGCAGATCAAAGTAAAACAAACAGAAGGAAAACAACTGAAAACTAAATAATAAAGGGAATATATTTATTAATTTTGACAAAAATAATGATGGGAGGCTGGCAATGGGGATGGTCCCCGACTTTTTCGTAATTTTTTGTGTTTCCCTTGTTTACAGGATGTTGTTGAAATTCTTTAGACTGGGGTGCAGTCACTGGCACTCAAGGGTGAACAACCTCCTAAATTTATTAAAATTGTAACTTTGCGCCTTGGGACTGACCAATAAGGGGTTTTGTAATAGAGTCCGCATAAGCACAATGGGAGCAATGATTCCTCCGTTAAAAGGCGATGAGTTTTCGAAAGAGATAGACTTTTTTTTCTTTTTTAGCCATGCCGTAGGAAAAGAATCTGTAATTGGTTCCAGCCACCCCCATCCTTCACCTCCGTTTCAGATAAGTGAAAATGAAGAATTAATTACTATTCACAATGTTTCTCAATTCTTATTCTTGTTTAATTTAATGCTTACATTTGTAATGTAATCGTTTAAATTTGTAATATAATAAACTAAATTATTTTAATTTTAAATGGAGAATGTTCAATTTCAGTAGCGTTATCTTTGAATTTGATTAGAATAGATTAACTAACCTGTAATGCAGACTAGAAGTTTGATAAGCGAACCTGGGTATTATGATAGTTAACTTAAATGAGCTTAAGAGTTAACGGGCACCGCATTAATAACAAAGGCAAAGAATCTAATAATATTGTGTTGTATATCGCAATGCCCATGCATGCCTTTCTTCTCTTATTATTAGAGAATGAATTATTACTATTAGAATGATTTCTTATGCAGTTCATAGATATATTATTGAAGACTTTTCAATTTGAATGAAAGTCAAGCGCTTTGAAAAATAATTGAAATAATAACAGCTGAAATATTTTTAAACTTATAAAGAACTAATGTATTTGTATTTTAACAATGGAAAACTTTTGTTACAAAATTAAGAAAGAAAAGTAAGTAAAATAAAAGCCTATTTATTTCCCCCCCCCACTGAATGGAAGTGAGATCACCCAACAAACATTTAGAGCAAAAGACCTTTTGGGGCGATCAGCATTCCTACATTTTGGAGAGAACCTGGCATGTAACATTTATTAAATTTTGAAACAAATATGCAACAAATAAAAGAGGTCTCAAATATAAAAGCCAAATTTTGCATTAAATTATTATTGCACATTCAAATATGGGTGACTGTTGGTATATCTTAATCTAATACAATTCTAGATAAACATTTTCAAAAATAAGTTATAAAACAAATACTTTAAATATCCAATCAAAATATATTATTTTTAATTGATCTAAGAACATTGAGTGTTCTAGGGTATCAGCGTTTGGAATCAATTTAAGAATATTAATTACTTACCATGTCTTTTTTTTTCAGTTTCAAAGTCATTGGAATAGGAAATCAATGGCATAGTAGGCTTAAGTGGCTTATAGCAGTCATATATAAAATACCTGCATTAAATGACTATTTTTTAATACTAACGTTCTTGCAAAAACGATTATTTGTACAAAAATAACTGTTTAAAAAAATGAACGTTACTGACAAAAGCTGTGTTTAATAATCTATATTCCTAACAACAACTGTTTGAAAAATAAATATTTTTCACAATGAATGTCTTCAATAGTTACTGTTTTAGCTGTAATATATGTTTTCTACAATTTCTCGTTACACCAATAATGAGTTTTTTTAAATGACTTACCTAATTGATTAAAAATTATGATAACTGAAAGGATAAAAGTCGGAATAGTTGCAGAACTAGTTGTTCCTTACTTGAATTTTAGTACAGATAATTTTAAATACGCGTTTTTTTTTAACTACATATCAGTAACATCTAAGGTTTTTTTTTAAAAAATTTCGAAATTTAAAATTCATTGAATTTTGTAAAAGCTCATTTGTACATTAACAAGAATTTATTTTTTAATCACTAAATATTTTTGAATTTGAATGATTTATTATTTGATTTTGGGATTAAAACTTTAGAAATATTTGTTTTTATTTTTGTTATTGTAGACATTTTATTTCTAGCTGCACTTAATATTTTGAATAATTTTGCATAATCGTGTAACTCTCTTCTTAAAAAAAATATTGTTAAAATTATTATGGGTTTGCATATGCAATTAAATAGTATTATTATTGCTGAGCTTCCTTTTGGTTATTTAGCGTGGGATCATACAATTTTTACGAGAAGAATGCGTTTAATTTTTAGTTTGTGTGTGTTTTATAAAAATGAATCACTAATACTGAAGATTATTACTCGAATAAGGAATGCGAAGATTTAAATTTTGTTTTTAAAAATGGAATTTCAATTTATTACTCAGAGACATTTGGATAATATATGTTAATATAATTTTTAACAAAAGAGAGATAAAGACGAGCCTATTTACTGAAAGAAAAATGCTGCTTATATGTTTCTATAAGCCCATTAGGTGGCTTAGAGAGGAAGAAGATTTCTTAATTTTTTTATTCTTTTTCAAATGATATCTTTCTTTATTTTTCTTACTTGTTGCTCACTTTCCGTAACTTTAACAGCTCTCATACTTTTCTAAAACATAATTATATTGCATGAATTTCATTTGTTTAGCTACAGTTGAAAAGACTTCATTTCTTACCTCATTAAAACAGTGAAATATGACTTAGCGTTATCTGTTTGGACGTTTCATAAAAAAAATTCCTATAATTACGGTGATAATTTAAAGACAGTGATATTTCTTTTGTTCGAAAACACAAAGAAAAAATATACTTTTCTATAGGCTTACTTAGATAATGAATATTATTTTAGTATTATGAGAAACATTATTTTTTAATACATTAATTATTTCTTCATAAATTAAGTCAAGTAAAACGTTGTTTTATAAATCCAGATTCAGACGTAGTGGCTGCATTGTATATAAAGACGCTCTAAGATCAATTAAAGTTTAACTTTTCATTAACGCTTTATTTAAACTCCACCAATTGCTTCATTTCAAAATTCGTAATATTGCAATATTTAATAAAATTGGTTAAAAGAAATATATTTAGAATTCATTAGTTCTTTCTTTCTTTTCTTCTTTTTTAGTTTTCATTTCTTGTTAACTCTTTACTGTATTTTTATACAGTCATTAAACAGAATACTTTTATGTTTAAAGTTACCAACACGAAAAAATAATTTATGAATTTAAAATACTTAAAACGAATATATATATATATATATATATATATATATATATCTTAATTACAATCTGAAAGTTTTAAGAGCTGTAAGGTAAGAACTCTGAAGAAATTAATTGTAATCCACACATGACACCATTATTCTGTAATTTATTCAAATGAAAGTAAATAAAGTAAAAAAATGTTTTTAGCATTTATGTTAGAACTTTGAGAAGGAGGTGTGTTTTTTATGATTTATTTTTATCAGTAACATTTTACAACATGATTTATTTTCAGTTACTTTATATGTGATTGCATTTTTTTCATTTATTTCATTAAGTATTATGATGAGTAATTATGTATATTGAATCAATATACTGTTTTAATGAGCGTAAAGTGTAAACAAATATATAGGTAAACTATAATTTATTTATTTAGAATTCGTTTTTTCAAAATTTACTGGTTATGCCAAAATAAAAAGTTTTTAAAAACATACAATTTAAGCGAGTTGTCTAAAATTCTTACTAAATACTGGAATACAAAAATAGTTTTCAGTTGATTAAATTAGAATTTTTCTTATTAATTGGTTATAAAACATTAACTTATGTAAACTTTTATGGGGTACATAAATTTCAGAAAGTATGTTATCATAACAAGTGGCTTGCCTAGGTTTTTTTAACTTCAAATTGTATTTTTAATTATTCTCGTGGATTGAATAAATATAGGAAGTTTCAAGTAAAATTTACACTATTCTTAAAAATATGTTCAGTTCGAATATGAATTGCTTCTCATTTAAAACTTTCACGTTTCATTAGCAAAAACGTTGTTGACCACATAATCCATACAGATATAACAAAGATGAAAGTTCATAGCTGTCTGAGACGAAACAGACAAAATCTATCAGATTCATCACAATTCATGCACTTAATAACCACCTCACGAAGAAACAAAATACTTTACTGAAAAATAGATGTTACTAAAAAAAGCAGTCTCAAAACATGAAGTAGAGTAGAAAGTAATAATAGATATAATGAAAAAAAAAACAATTCACAATATAAACTTTATAAGAATAGAGGAATGTGTTGAATTCTGGAGAGCTATAATGAAAGAAAAAAAGTAATTCATTGGAAACATTCTCCTATTGTGTACAGATCGAAAACAGTATTAGGAAAGTGAAAGGATTTTTATGAATTTTCTGTGACTCTTTTATAAGTAAATATATCCAAAAAAACATTACCATATACCTCTCAAGAAAACAAATTAACAAATGTATCCTTTTACAATCAATCAAAAAAAATTTCAAATTTTTCATACATTTGATAGATATTAAGGTACTTACGCATTATCACCGAAATTAATTATGAGTAGTCCAAGATAAACCAATGGGGACGCAAGACTCTGATTTACATGTGTTACAGCCTGCTGATCGTAATAAACGTGTGCGATATTGTTCATGGCTAAGCTTGGTGATAAAAAGTGGTTTAGACATCAAACTTCTAATCTATGAGGCATGAGATGTGGTTCCGTTTAAGTGGCTACATATTGACTTGCGAAATATATAGTAGTCAAACCCCTACGTCTGATATTCAAAATAGCGCTGTGTGTATACTAGAGTGTGATACACCATGCAAGAGGCGCGAAAATCATTAAACTCTTTTTCTTCAGAATGGTCAGATTCACTGTTTTATATTTTCGACATTTTCCAGCCCATCATAGCGCAATTAATGCCAGATGAAAGACGCTTTGCATAATACGATCAAAAACGTTGTTCCCTCGTAGTAGTAGTAGTAGTAGTAGTAAATTCAATCTTTGCACATGTCTGGAGTGTATTAAAAAATCTATTGACACAATCTTATAGCCTGATTTATTTAGGAATTATTATTATTTGTCTGAAAACACACTTAAAGGAAAATACCTATTAACCATTCTCAGTTCTTGATACACTGCAAAATAATATACACAACGTCATTTGTAGCATACAACTTAATGAATTACAGTATTTTACTAAATGAGACACCTTAAATCAACCTATGCTAGTTTCATAACAGTCAGTATTTCTAGAAGTGTTTTGAAAAAAATCAACAACATAACAAAGTCTTTGCCATTCTTTCATTTTTATGATATCGCCTTACAGTTCATGTATTTTTCCGTTAAGTTTGTATTCGGTTAAAATTGGACATTTTAACGCCCTTAACTGCCGATTAAAAGTTGTACGATCCACTCACATATTACCGTTTTCCTATACGCGCGAATATACAGTGTATTGCGGGAGAGGACAGAAAAAACACAGATAAGCAATTTTTACTCTGAAATAAGTAAATAATTCACAAAGCGAGCTGTCAAGGTCACTTCATCGCATTCGAAAACCATTGGAGTGATTTTACGGAAGGAAATAATCGTATTTCGGAAAGACGTATATATACGTCTGGGGCACTTAACCCACCGGTTAAGCTAGACAAATATATATACGCCGGTGGCATTTAAGGGGTAAAGCGCTGAAATATAAATAAAACTTATGTTGCCAATAATTTCCATGAATTCTGTATCCAGGCCGGGGAGAATCACCATTAGTGGCAAGGATATATGACAAATATATAACATGGCCTGCATGATGCTTCAATTAAAGCAATATTTGTTGCATGTATGATCTCTCCCTCTGGAACAATCCATCATTTCTCTTGTTGACAACATTGTGAGCATTAATACATTTTTTGATAACTTATTTCATAGAAACTTAAAAATTTTGAAATTTTATAAAGTAATTTAATACACACATACAAAAAAAATTTAGTCTTAAAATAAAACGTTAAACCAGTAAACCTTTCTACTAGGAGGGAGGACAAGAAAACTATTAAAGCAATCTTTTATCAAAAATTTTAAACAAAGTTAAGGGAATTTTTGAACAAACCTTTTTCTTTTATTTAGCACAGATTAATCTCTTTAGGGAACATTTTAATGGATTTCTATTTACGTAATTCCTACGTTATTGTTTCGTGTTTGTAAAATAAAATATATAAACTGGAAACAATAAATTCCAATGGCTTTTATTAAATCTCAACACGTAATTGTTTAAAAAAGACTTTTTCAATTTTCAAAAAACACATTTATTTATTTATATTTTTATATTTCTTTGGTTATAAAGGAAATATTTTTATTTCAATAGTTTTTTCAATATGCATTTTAAAATATTGGTACGAATTATCAGAAAACTATGAGATCATTCCATTTGACTTTAAGGCAAACATTGAGATCTGAGATTACAATCTATCTATATAATGTACTCAGAAATTCTAAAATATTACTTAGAAAATTGAGTGAAAGCAATCTTCGATGATAACTATACCAGTATGATACTTAGTTTACGAGGGAGGGAGTGAGTGAATATATATAACTTCCCACCATTCAGCTACACGAGGGCTTTTAGTGAAGGACCTCGTAATTTTGAACCATGGTCAAGTGACTAGGACGAATCCAGAGCTGGCACCCCCTCTCCTAATTACCACACCAACATGAAGACGTTTGAGCTTTTGACAGATTTAACGTGCATCGATCCCATACATGGCGGGTCTTCAGTAGAAGTGGGCTCGAATTCATAATATACCTGTGACGAGTTCGATACCTTGGCCACTGGGCTACCAAGGCCACCTATAATTTAAGAGAAAACTACGATAAATAAGGATGGCTCATGACGGATCTCCAGTGCATTTATGTGCTCTTGAACATGATCGGCTGGATATGGCATATCCCAGTAACTGTATCGCATGTAAAGATGCTTTTCTGTGGCTAGCACAATCGTCATATCTAACGCCGTTGGATTTTTTCCCCTATGAGACAATCTCAAAGAAGTAGTGCATCAAAACGTAGTGGCAACCAAAATGGACTCAGTTGCTCGTCTATATGTTGCTTGTATATTGGTGGACCCCGTGCAGCATCTGTCTCATCCATTCCACGGCACGCTCAAGCCTGCCTCGATATACACGTTGGACACTATGAACATCTACCTTTTGAAATTTGTAAGTATTACCGTTGATGAGTTCATTACGGTGTTATTTCCTTGCATTCGAAGTTTCTTGTGAATTTTTTTATGTATTCCGATCGAGGAATCTAACTATGTACACTTTGGGTGTCCTTTTTTGAGACTCTGTATAGTATAAAATATTTAGACCTAAATTTTTTAGAGTCCAAAAATTAGACTAGGAGAGAAGTGAATCTCTCAGGCTACGTTTTGATGTAAAAAATAGTGATTAAATACATCTACACTGCTGGTCATCGTAAATGCAACACCAAGAAAGACAAGAGATAGCACAACAAAATTTATTTTGTAGATAACATGTTGACCAAGTATCAAATGATTAAATTTATAGACTTCTGTGAAGTGTGGTTCCTGCCAAAATCAGTAGCCAGAGTAGCCGCCATTGTTGGAGATCGCGGCTGCCACACGCCTCGGAATTGATTCAAAGAGACTTTGGATGTGTTCTTGGGGTACAGCAGACCACGCAGCTTCCACAGGTTGCCAAAGTTGATCTGGGGAGGCAGCTGGGGGTGTAATCTAGGTCACTCGTTGAGCAACCATGGACCACATGTATTCTATCGGTGAAAGATCCGGATAGCGAGCGAGCCAGGGAAGCAAATCAATCTGGTGATTGACGAAGAATCGTTGGACAATGCGTGTCACGTGTGGTCATGCATTATCCTGTTGAAATACGGCTGTGGCCAAGCCCTGAAGGTAAGGAAGGACAACTGGCTCCAACACCTCGGAGATGTAGCGCTGACTGTTTAAAGTACCGACAATGCATACTAGAGGAGTGCGAGAGTGATATCCAATACCGCCCCATACCATAATACCCAGTGCAGGACCAGTGTGGCGGTGTATAACGCAGCTGTTCAGCATCCCCTCTCCACGGTGTCTCCAGACTCGAATCCGACCATCGTGATGTTGCTGACAGATGCGTGGCTTGTCAGTAAAGACAATTTCATTCCATTCTGCTGCCCATCTCCTTCTTTCAACGCACCATTGGCTGCGAAGACTTCTATGGTTCTGCGTCAAGGGTAGACCAAGCAATGGACGTCTTGCGGACAGACCACTTTTCTGTAAACGGCGTCCTATGGTACGCACAGGCACTGAATGATACGTTACAGACTCAATGTGCTGTGCTATGGTCCATGATGTGACTGAGCAATCCGTCACTGCCATGCGCACAATTTGCCTGTCCTCACGTGAAGTGGTGCACTGAGGTTTATGCGATAGACCACGTCGGTCCGTCGTTCCCTCCTGCAGCCAACGGTCACATATCCGCATTACAGTTGTTTGTTTTCGTCCAACACGACTGCCGATTTCCCTGAAAGATAATCCACAATCTCGGTAGGCCACTATCCTTCCTCTGTTGACCACTATCCTTCTTCTGATACTTGATCAGAAGGTGATCGCTCTTTTCTATGAGACATAACTGATCGTTTTTTGAAAGAACCACAAGAAAAACTCGATTGCCGAACTAGAAATCGTCGAAATCCCCAAGCCTTAAATAGCGCTTTGAGGTGGCGCCACAGGCGTGCGTGATGTGTGTATGCGCTGAAATTCTAATCATTTGCATATCTCATCTCCGCTAATGCATGTTGTAAATTTCATGTTATTTGCGTGCTTCCTTCAGGGTGTTGCATTTACGGTGGCCAGCAGAGTAGTTGGAGTGCCAGCGCATCGCAACGGAGCTTCCGGAGACTGAATAAAGTAATCTTAAGGCATAACATCCATGATAATATAGCTCCATCACTCCACATGGATTGTACGAGGGTTGATCAGGAAAAAAAGGTTACAAGCAACAGCATTTGAAAACTACATATTGTGGGGAAATTTTGTTTCCCCAGAGAGGAAACAAAGGGTGCTACTTGTCATTTATATTTGGTTTGCAGCTAGATAATGCAAGTTCTCAGACGGCACAGGACGATTGAAATGGCAAGAATTTGAGGAAATTGGTCTCGTTTAGATGTGCGAGCCGTGATTCGATTTTATGGGCAAAGAATGTGTCATAATCTACCATTCACAGTAAAATAGTGGCAGTTCAGGGTGAAGAAGCAATGAACAGACAATATGTAGTGAAATAGTGTAACTCTTTTCAACCAGGCAAACAGGATGTTGAAAACTATAATATGGTAGGGAGCGGTCGGCCAATATCTTCAACGACAATCAACCCCCACACAGCCCAGATTTGGCATCCAGTGATTATTTCCTGTTTCCGACGTTGAAGGAGCACTAATCTGGCAGACGGTTCTCTTCAGACAGTGCTGTGAAAACATCCGCTGTGACCTGACTCAACGGACAGGGACCTGATTTCTACCAAGACGGGTTAAACAAGTTGGCTCTGCGTTCTGATAAATGCGTAAACAGACTTGGTGATTATGTCTAAATGTGATAGACATTTATGCCTCTTAGTTCACTTTTGTAATTTCTGTCTATTGTTAATAAATAGTTTCTTATTCGACTTGAAAGTTTTTCTGATTACCCCTCGTACCAATTGTACCGCAGGTGTCGATGCGAAGTATATGAATATATATCACTTTTTGAGAGATAAGTGGAATTGATATAATTGGAATCAGGGCCTCCAAACCTCAGGAACTCTCCACACAGAAATCAATTTTCAATGTTCCTGCCTAACCGAAGATTTTGGCAGGAATAGGTGAACCGTAGACGTGCACTATCAAGAAGGTATCGCTCTACCGAGAGTAATGATTGGACATGAATGCAGGGTGATTAGCTGATTTTCCTTTCCACACCTAGTCACACACATGCCTCCTTATCAACTATTCCACTTGTAATGGAGCACAAGTGACTGAATTGACCATCTATAGTTAAATCAGTGAATGGTTTCTAACATCATGGATATATTTACTCCATGCATTACCAGGCACATTTACACTGGTGCGGGGCAAATTAAACGTGGAATCTCACAAACTGGAGTGGAATAATTTGTCATGATAAATCCCGCTTTGAACTTAGTTCAGCTAATACGCTTTTGGAGACATCCAAAGCATTGGGTGAAATTCTCATTTAACTGTCGTCCACCACAAGTTAGGACAACCAGACTTTGTGACACAAAGGATTCAATCAGAGATGGAATTGGGAATCGTGATTGACGCAATTTGATTTAATAGTCTGATTCATTGTATTTTTAGCCTTGACACACAACACGCTGGTACAACAAGAGTCTAACCCCCAATGCACCCTCCTGCATCCAACGGTCACATATCCGCATTACAGTTGTTTGGTTTCTTCCAACACGACTACCGATTTCCCTGAAAGATAATCCACAATCACGGTAGGCCACTATCCTTCCTCTGTAGAACTCGGATACTTGATCAAAAGCTGATCGCTGTTTTCTACCAGACATAACTGATCGTTTTTTGAAAGAACCACAAGAAAAACACAATTGCCGCACTTGAAATCGTCTAAATCTCCAAGCCTTAAATAGCGCTTTGATGTGGCGTCACAGGCGTGCGTGATGTGTGCCTGCGCTGAAATTCTAATCATTTGCATATCTCACATCCATTAAAGCATGTTGTAAATTTCATGTCATTTGCGTGCTTCCTTCAGGGTGTTGCATTTACTGTGGCCAGCAGTGTATATTTTGATTACTCTTGCCAATTCGTTTTATTCAAGAAACAAGCATCTGAAATATACTCACTGATAAAATCTTAATTTTTGGTCTGAAAATTGGTTATGAGGTTTTTTTTTTCTTTTAAACCAATAATTTACTATCAGTAGTTGATTTGTTTTCTTATTAATTTAATTTTCTCACAAAATTTTGGAAAAATAGTACATGTATTTTCAATTAAAATTAAAAATTTATGTGTTTATTTCAGAAGTAATTAGCTATCAAACAAATACACATTTGTACATGAATCTAGTGTTTAAGCTATGAACTTCAATAAAAATCAACAATAAATTTATTTTTATAAAGTTTTTCAATGATAAATAATCAAAATAATGATCTTATTCTTAACTAAAATTTCTCTAAACTGAGTGATCGTTGTTTATTTTTGCATTTACGTCAAAATTCGAAGGTATTTTGGGCATATTTGTTATGTACCTCATAATTTTAAAACTCTCTCAAGTGACGAGAGGGATATCTGAGTTTTTGCACCCATTCTCCAGACTACGTCAATCACATAACTTTGAACCTTGGCAGATTTAACGTACATCACTTCCTCCATATGATAAATTTTTGTTGTAATCATCACTGTAGTCTCCGTTTCGCCAATGTTGGTCACTTGTTGGAGACTTTGACCATTTGGTTCACTATTCCGGTCATACAAATAATTTAAAACAAAAGACTATTGGAGATTGACCATTGTTAACTTTATCTCGTAAATTATAAACTTCATAACCTTTTAGACCAATATAGCGAATTTCAAGATCTATTCAATTTAATCCTGAGAAATAAAATTATTCCTATATTTTATATAATGAAAGTAATAAACAACTATAATTTAAAATTCTACATCTATATTCATGCATTGTTAGTTAAACAAATGAAAGAAAATATAGTTTTGCCTGTTGTATAAATATTTATAATTTACTAAATTATACAATATTCATAAAAGTGGAAATTTAAAATATGTTTATTTCCTCATCAAATTCCAAATGTATACATTAGTGTATACAAGTATAAATGTATTTTATATCATATCAAAATATTTTGATAACTTATCAGATTCTGACAGCTTTCTTTTTATAGCATATATTCATGTATTTTATATCAGTGCATTTTTTATAAACATTTAGAAAATATATTTTGCTCAGTTCAAGTATTTACTGAAAAATGATTTGATTTCTTTTCCAGCAATAGATCCAAGAATTTTGAATTGCTCTACCTGTAAGCGGATTTTCTTCAATATCCAATACACCAGTAAAAAGTTTTCATCTTATATCCTACATATCCAAGACTAATATTTATGAAGGAATATTTCTCTCAAAGGTACACACTTTTCTGCATCAAAGGAAACTTATAAACATCCGCTTTGTTAACATCTTGATAAATTGTATTTATCTTCTAAAAGGAGTTGTATTGGTGTAAAAGATATATATATTTTGTCAGTACAGTTACGAAATTATTTTTCCACATCATATTAGACGTTTATGCAGCCTCTTGGATTGAAACATATTATTTTTCAAACTTATGTATGACACGCTTCATTACATTTAATTCAAATTATCAAATAAATATATAAAAACATATGGATGTGTTAAATGTTCTAAATAGAAAAATATTGGCATTTTTGATATACGTAAGAAATATGTTTTCAAGGAATTTTTTTTCTATTGATTTCTGCTTAAAATAATTATATTTCTTTCAGAATGAATACTTCAAAACGTATATCACCGGGAAAATAAATTCAGTAATTGTAATTGTAGTTTTTGATATTTTGCATGATTAATTTAAAAAGTTGAAGAAATGTATAAATTGTATAGCTGTATGTATAGTTATAATCAAAGTGGGATAATATTCTGCTGCCCTTTCGCGCGGATCTCTAAGCTGCACAGTAAAAATAATTTTGGTATCGCGTCCACATAGTGAGCTGGAACGCGTCTCTTGTTTTTCTATCTGTCTTTAATCACTCGAAGTAGGGTTCAGTACTACAGATGCCAACCGTTTTACATTTCAGGCGGCAGGGGTTTTAAATCTAATAGACGCAGAGGGTCCAACTACGTAATTTTTAACGTTTTTCTAATTTTTTGTGGATTTTCATGTTTTTCTATAACATTGAGTATAGTTTTCAGTTTTATGCTAACATGTCTCTCAACAAGTAATTTGTAACTTCTTTAAGAAGGTTTTTACTGCTGGAAATAGATATCCATCAATGAGATGTGAGGCAAAGACTGTCTGAGAGTAACATTCACATGCCTCGTTCATTACGATATAGGATTGAAGAAATATTTGATGTACAGTTGCATTGCACATTTGGATCCTTGTTTGAGTGTCACTTTTTGCACATTGGTGCAAAGTGTGTGACACGTTGGCTCAAACATTCGCACTGTGTTTTTTAAGTTCCTGCATTGCTTGGGGATAAATCGCATACATTTGCTGTTTCATGTATCCCCACAGGAAAAAGTCTAGTTTGAGTCGGATTATGGAACATGGAGGCCACTTTTCAACACCACCATTTTCAACTATTTGGTCCCGAATTCTTTTACGAGGTACATCTTGTGAGCAGGCGCATTGCCTGCTCACAACTAATTGGGAATGATCGTGTCGAAGATGATCTCAACATTCGCCTGATCTGACTCCACTGAACATTTTCCTGTGGGGAAACCTGACATAGCAAACGTGTGTGTGTGAACAGTATTCACCGTATATCTTTCTTGTGGTCTTTCGCAATGTAAATAGTTAATGTATTTATAATATATATGATTTAAATAAGCACTTTAAATTTTGTGTTTTGTGTTACATTTGAATCAAATAATTTATCATAGAAAAACATTTGTATGTCAAAATATTTATCACACACAGCCCATATGTTACTAATTGCCGTAGCTCTCCCGCAGCATTTAATATCTGATTAGAACTAGTTGTAAGTAAAATGATTGGATTAAAATGCAGTTTTATCATTCAACATGTTTTACTTTCAATACAAAAGTTCCTGAAACTGTGAGAATTAACACGTGATAACAAATGTGTTAATGCGAGAAACTTGGTAACCATCACGTTCAATTGCAGCGTTGGTGATGAATTTATTGTTTAAATTTAATTTTAATTATATATTTTCTGAAAAATTGGAGATTCTGTTCCTCTCTGCTGGAAGAGTATCTCAAGAAATATAGCTCTCTTGAAATTTCTGCAAGCTTTATTGTAAACTAAGTGGATTCTTAAGATCCCGTTCACATTTAAATTTTTAAAAATTAACATTGGTGCATTTAAAATGAGTGTACATATAATTGATATTCATTTTATCAATGATTGATTGCCCTGTCAGAGAGAGATTAGTACATTTTAGTATCAACTAACTACTATTGATCACAATCAGTATACAAAAATAATCATTAGAAGTAATGTATTCCTTGGCCCAGTGATTAGAATTTTTTTTATCCAACATTAAAAGCTAAAACTAAAAATGTTTTTTTTGCGCGGAATAGTGTAATGTAAGAAATATTGCACTGCAAAAAATATTTACATGTTCTTTGTTAAATTAATAATACTTTATTTTTAGAACTTGTGGTGGTTTCCACCAAAGGACAGATTTACTGTAAGGGTACTAACGACTTTCCAACGGTCACGTAGTTTAGAGTGGAAAAGTACCCAAGACAGGACAATGCTGAAGCTTATACTCGAGGGCAAGTAGACGTTTGATCTCCCTTTATCCAACAGTGAAGTGACCTGCGTAGTTCCCAAGACATTATGCGGCTTCGAAGTCTACCGCATCAGGGGTGACAAGGACCAATGACCGAATGGTAATCCCGAATTTGTCCAAACAGAAATGATTCTGCTTCAAGTGTCTCTTTTGAAAAACAAGGCCCATTCTACTTCTAAAGACACACGAAAATTAGAAACCCACAGACTCTAAGAGACACTTTTAGAATCTGCCAGACTAATCATTTGGCTGTCTCTCCGCCTCACTTCCAGATTTACCTGTTAGCTCTGGCACCTATGATGATTTTTTAAGGCTACAAATCGCGAGCATCACAAGCATCTTACGCGGCGTTCCTTTCAGTGTTGCGGACTGGAAGCATCTTCCGACCACCACGACACGCCGGAGGGTCAGAAAAACAAAAAAAAAAAAAAAACAAGCAAGAAAAATTGTTAAATTTGACTAATTTAAAGTAATAATATCATAGTATAACGATTTAATTAACCCGGGGTCACTCGTGCCTGTTTTGGGGGCCGTCGTTGCTCGTGGGGTGTAGAGAACACCTCAAGTTTTAAACATGGGTGTTTAATTATGAAAAAAAATAAGTCAGTTATGCTACAGATATATAAAGTACAAGCCGTTTTTTGTATTATACAAATGAAAGTATTAAATTTATTGCATACAAATGAGAATAACATTAATTTGTAAGCTATACCTATAAAATGTTCATTTTAAAATACATAATTTTATGTTTTTTTTTTTCATAAACAACAAGTAAAGCATATATACCAATAATAAACTTACTTTTTAATTAGTGTTAATTTATTCAATTTTACAAATTAACCCTCCGCTAGGCTCGATTCAAGAAGTATTTTCACAGGCGCGTGGCATCTCTCAAATGCATTACCTCATACTCACGTTTGAGGATGATTTAATAATTTTATTTCTCAGATTTGACATTAAAGCGTAATGTCATATCTAAAATATTTACATAAGGTGCAATGTTTGTTTTTGAATTTCGATAGTCTTCTTTTCTTGATCTCGAAACAAGGGGAATTGTACCTCCTCTTCAAAAAAGTGCTTGGTGTTATTTCTATTGATTCTTCGTCTTGAACAGGGAGTTAGCTAATGGTAAGAAGTTTGAACATCTTAAATAAAGGTATATACAATTGTTATATCTAGTTTCCTTTTCTGAGATCGTTTTTCTCACGTCACAAAGTAGAAAATCATAAAAAAAATGCCGGGCTTAATTGTTCTATTTGCAGTAATATCCACAAGGTATCTTTTCGTGAGAAATCGAAATTGCTCTACAATTCTATAATTCTATAAATCACTTGATTCCCTCTCTCGTTCTGTTTCTCTAGATAAGAAGGTTAACTCCGTAGTTTTCCACCAGGGGGTGCTGTTGATGGCTTTATTCAGTAGTTCATGTCTACTTTACTTTACCTAGACACTGCTTTTATGAACATGACAGCAGTCATTTTCAAACAGGGTAGCAAAGGACTTAAGAGGACATACTGAATATTTATATATATAGTGCACTATAATTGGTAGTTAAAAATTTCCTAATGATTTCCCAAAATAGTTTGCTTGAAAAGTATGCTTTATTTACTACAGTAAACGTTTTTCATTATGTTTTAAGATATAGATAATATGCATAATTTTGAAAAATATGAAAGCATTGACTGAAGAAAACTTCGAAAATTAAAAACTTATTTATACTAGAAAGAGAACTAAATTGAAGAATTATTTCCTTCCATCACACCGTTAAAAGTACACATTTTACCTCAAAGTTCCTGTGAAACTTTGTTCTTATTATTACTGATACTCCACTCAGATTACTGATTTTCATTAATCGCTTCAATAACTTCTTCATAGCGGAATACTCTATTTAATTACTTTTGGGGAAGTCTTAATTAGTGCTAATGGCCGTGCGGTGGGAACGGTTTAAGCTGACTGATCCGAAACCAACGAGTTTGTGAATTGATTTACTGAAGAGGAAGATGGGTTATTTACGCTATCAGTTCGTGTGTTAGAAGAAGAATGCATTGAGTTCCTTTTTAATATTAAAGAACTGCTTTGTATCATTTCACATCCAAGCTTCATCTGCTGACAAAAATTTGCCTGGTAGTGATATATTTTTATATATACGAGAATAATAAATGACGTAGTTCCGATATTGATAGAAAATACTTTTAATAAACTTACAAATAAAGTTTCATTATAAATCTTCGATGTAATAGCCAGTGGAGGTTAGCTCATTTCTGCAAAATGTCAATCTATACCATAAGATATCGTTTAAAAAGTATTGATTGTTTATCATAGCGATTTAATACTCTATTTTTTATAATTTTATAATGACGCTAATTATTTTAACACACTGCTGCTCTCTCTACGCAATGAAATGTTCTTTAGTCATTGTAATTATATTATACTATGTATATAAAAAATTTTTTAAAAAACTGTAGTCAAAAAGTCTTAAAATGAAGTAACACAAATGTTTAAAAATACATTTAAATTATTTCATGTCATAATGCTACTGAAGACAAAATAAACCGTTTTTTAAGATTAAAGTAAAATTATTTAATTAATTTTTCAAGTAATATAACCATATTACATTTAAAAAAAGCGCTGATGTAAATTATTATTTCACCCTGATATTAGAAGTTTTCAACTTACCATCATGATAAAGGTAAAAGGAGAGGCAAATTATATTTAATTTTTCTGGTAGCTTCATCCTCATCGCATCGACATCGACTATCGTCATTTCCTTACATTTTTTTCTTATAAATAATAGAACATTATACTGGAACTATTTCCTTCGACATTTCGAGACAGACAGACGCTGAGGAGCCAATCTTGATTATTTAATAAATGAACGTTTGAAAATATGGACAAGTGTTCTTAAAAGTTTAGATTTTTAACTGTATTCCAAGTGAAGCACATATAATGTATACATATATATATATATATATACATATTATGTGTGGCCAAATTATTGTTGTAACCCCTTCAATTCAATATTAGACCACACTTTGCCCTTAATATTGCGCATTCAAAGGCCTTTGGATTGGATGAAACTGAATCCAGCTGGACAGATGCTCTGTATAATCTCATCCAAAACATTCTTAATTGTGATGAAATGTGATGATTGTGTAGGGCAGCCAAGTAAGGTAATGTTTCCGCCATGCTCTTTTTAATCATCTTGAAAATAAGTATTCCATATAACAGACCCAACAAAAAGTATCCATATCTGGTAGGCACTTTAATAATATAATTGGCTCTACTTGATTTTCGTTAACACGTAAATTTTTTTGACATTCAGACATTCTTCCAGGTTAATTTATTGACCCAAGCAATGCATCCCCCAAACCCTAATATTGCTTTTAGAGTTGTAGAAATGCAGATAGGGTTCATATATCCATTCATATTCGTGCCCCATCATCTACGTGATGTAATTGAAACTGTGATTCATCAGGTAGGTCAAAATTCTTCGCTTATAACTATGTTTCGTATCACAATTGTTGACATTATATTCAAAAATGGATAACTGCTCAAGTCTCA
Source organism: Trichonephila clavata (assembly GCA_019973975.1). NCBI lineage: Eukaryota > Metazoa > Arthropoda > Arachnida > Araneae > Nephilidae > Trichonephila > Trichonephila clavata. Next base: position 20,316 of record BMAO01006778.1, read on the forward strand.
GTGATTAAATGGCAACCATTAATAATATATGGCATCGTCTTAAGCAATAAATTACCCATATCAACGGACCCTCCCAAGATAATTAGAAACCATAATCGAAATAAATTTGAATATGAAAACATATGCTTTATTTCATTTGCATGATGAATTCCCATGGTCTAAAAACATTAAATGTCTATAATTAATCCAATCTATACCGCTTAGTACCCAAACTGACAAATTTTTCATTTTTTCTCCTGCAAAATAGCTGGAATAGGATTAAAATGCTGATGCAATATTATCTGCATTCAATATTTGTTTATAATATGTACATTTTTATGACTAATCGTATAAAAGTTCAACATTTTATCACCAGCATTTATTAGTTTAGTAAAATAATTTGGAATAATTTGGTAAAATTTAAGAGGACGTACTTAATAAGATCTTATAACTTTTTCATATGTTCTTCAAAATGTAATTTCCACCAATTTAGCCAAAAAACTTGTAAGAAAATGCAAAAATTCCTTCTCAGCACTTTTCTGCCAAAAACAAAATTTACATTTTTTTGCTTCTTTTCAAGGCTTTCCTGCATTG
>BMAO01006781.1:0-112452 GCA_019973975.1 Trichonephila clavata
TTATTCCAAAAGTCAAGTAGATTTTAAAATTCCTTTCCCCCTCTGACTTTTTGCTTAGCGTTTTTGGAAAGAATAGTTCTTAGATGGTACTTATATTTAAGAATTTTAAATGTAATTGCTCTTTTACTTAAGTATTTCAAGTAATTTGCTTAACCTATCCTGAACGTTCTTTAAAAGTCAAAAGTAAGTATACATGTTAAACTAACTGCTTTTTTATATTCACAACTCGTAAAATAAGTCAAAGTTATAATTGATTGCAAGATTATTATAAGAGATAAAAATGTAAAAATAAATTTTTCATTTTGCTTAGGGATGAAGGTAATTATAAAAATTATCTGTTATGTAGGATGAAAAAAATTAGTTTCAAAGAATAAATAAAAATTATACTAAAAAAACTATAATAAAAAACAATTCAAAGTTATATATTTTTTTATGGAAGTAATATATAAGATGAAAGTAAACCAAACTGGATAACATTTAACAAAGTTTTCTTTAAAAAATTCTCTTTAAAAACGGATTTTGTCACTAAACTCTGATAAATGTAAGCAATAAAACTTTTTCTTAATGTTCAGATTGCTTTTATAAGCAAATAAGAGTATTATATTTTAAATTTTCGTATGTCAAAAGAGAGAAAAGCTTTCATAAAATGTAGGACATCAAAGATTTAAAAAAGTTTCAAAAATTAGATGATAGTTGAAAATTTTTCATATTTTTATCTATTCAAGTTACTTACATATTCCAAGTAGAAATTGGTATTTTTACTTAATATGGTTTTGCAATTAAAATGAAAGCATTTACTTCAATTTCATAACAAAAAATAAAATTCATTTTTAGTAAAAGTTACTTTTGAAAATTGTAATCGATTTTGTTACTGATTTTAAAAAATTTACTTAGCAGTAATCTTGGAAAACATAAAATCAGTTCTATTTACGTTATTTAAAAATATATATTAATAAAATAAAAATAGCCACATCATATTTTCTTGCTCTAATGCAAAGGACATTTTATGATTTTGATTATTAAAGAAAGCGATTAAAAAAAAAACTCTGCTTAGTGTAAAAGTGGAAATTTTTGACTAGTTTATCTTTTTTTCTAAAGGAGCTGCGCATTTGTACTTTCACCTTTGTAGACCTAGTACATTCCCTCAGGAGCTGGTATCACTTTTAGAGTGGCACCATATAGGCGATATCAATTACCGCAAGTAGTTTTTGACACCCAATTTGCTCCCCAGAGGAAGCACCTGAGCTCTGACAATATGAACCTGCACTAGGACTTAATTTTGTCGAGAGCTCCCAAGCCAAACAGACACTCTAGGGATCCTTTACATGCGTAAATTCGACATGCCCGCTGTGATTTTCTGCGTCATGAAAATCAGCCGACTTGGGCCGAGGCTGAACCCACAACCTTAGGTACAGAAGGATAGTGACAAACCAACCACGCCACCCAGCCGGCTGAACCAGCTTAAAAAAAAAGGCGTTTTCTCCTTTTCACTACATTGAATTTGTTTTCAATATTCTATTGAAAATATTATAAATCTGCTTTTAATGGTTGATAAAATAAAAAATATTTAAATATATTGATAAAATATATTTTATTTAGTAATAATATGAGCATGATGAATTCGTCCACAATTATATTTTTTAAATCACTGATATATTTTAATTTTAAATCTATTTTATGCAAGATCTGATAGAAATAAAAACTTTAAACAGTATTATGTAAATGCATGCCTGACATAGCTTTTAATTAGGCAAAAAAACATATAAAAATAAAAATTCAAAAAAAAAAATGAAATTTGACTATCAGAGCTATTAAATTATCAACTAAAATTGGCCTTGATTATCTATTAGCACAAATTATGTACTATTGTCATTACTATATCCATTTTAATTGTTTTTGACAAAAGATAGAAAAATTTAAAAAATTGTTTGTATAAACTTCAAATTTTGTTACACATGTCGAGGCTTGAAGTTCTCACGTCTACGTGGTGTGGAAGTTAGTGGAGTAGGATATCAGCTCAAGCGTCGTATTAATCACTACACTGTGACATAAACTTATGAGATAATAATGATTATTGAAAAAAAACTCTAACAATATAGTAAAAATATTAAGAAAATTGAACACTGAAGAATTTGATTTCTTGACCTTGGAATTGCATTTTATATTTCGAGAGAAATTCGCTGAGTAATAATTGTGAATTGATATTCCAAAAAATGCAATTTGAATAATATATATATATATATATAATATAAGAATTTTTTTAAAGCATTTTATATATATATATATATATATATTATAAAAATTTTTCACTATATATATATATATATATATATAAAAATTTAATTCAGATAAATAGTAACAATTATGAAGCAAATTTTCTTAATATAGAAATTAAATTAAAAGATAATAAAACAGTTACTAATATTTATGATAAACGGGAGGACTTTAATTTCAATATTATAAAAGTACCGCATTGGGAGAGTAATGTGCATGTTTCTATATTCAGAAATATTGTTATTAATTACACACAACGCAATCAATTTCTAGTTTCAAATAAATCAGAAAAAATAAAAAAACTATAAACATTTTACTAAATAATTTTTAATTCAAAAATACCCAATTAATTTTATTAATAGGTATTTGAATAAAGAAATTCTAAATAGTAAGGATTAAATTTCAATAGTTTATTAACAGGTTGTTGTTATAAATTTATTATTCTTCCTAGGTAGTTATAGATACCTCCTATTTCTAATTTTAGATAAAATTACTTTTTAAATTTATTTTAATTTTTATAATTTTTAAATCATATAATCTTAGTGTCCCTAAGATAATGGTAGTATGTTTTTAATTTATTATTTCTATTCTTTTCATACTTTTGCTAAGTGCTACTTTTCAGCCATTGCTTTGCTTTGCTTTGAATATGTATTTGTGTCCAGAATCTGGCAATCACTTGTTTTTTGTACTCAGACTTAGCGCGTTTCTGTAAGCAATTTTTAGGTAAGTTACCTTTTCTCATAATGGATTTAGATTTCCTATCCATTATTTTCAATAGGGGTATATATTTTAACTCTATTATTTTAATTTTTCATATTTCCTTTTAAATTCGGTTGTCTGGTTATCTTGCAATTTTAATTCTTTTCAGTTTTAATCATGTTTATTCATCTGTCTTGTAGAGAAATTTTGATTAATAAATATATATATATATGCTCCGTTTTTAAATTTTCCTTTCATATCAGCCAAGTAGAACAAAATTTAAAAAAAATATCTTGCCAATTGTAATTCTCAAAATATTTTTAAATTCTTGTTAGATTAATAAATAAATAAAAAATTCTTGGTGAAAGATTTAATTTACATGTCTAATTAATTAGTTTCGTGAAGGCTGAAGCAAAAAAAAAAACTGTTATGCTTAATTTCTAAGATTCAGACACACACACACAAAAAGAGAAAGAAAATATTAATTGAAATGTTTTTCTTCTAATTAGAAAATTTTTAGTCTAGAAGGGAAAATTCATCTTTTAAATTAGTGAATATTAATCAAAATTTCCAGCATTCAAAATTGATTTAAAACTGAAAGTCTCTCTTTCATCAATCTTAAATTTGAATTTTTATTAATTTTTTTAAAGAACTTGGTGAAAGATATAAATAATATGGAAAATATTCTTCCTAAGAGAGTTCTTAATCATCCAGTCTCAAGGAAAAATAAAAAAGTATAACCGCTTTAAGAAAATGGGGAAATATATGCAATAATGTTAGAAGAATAGCCTCGATGTAACTTGTGGAGTTTAACACTCAATTATTAAGGCAATATGGTACCATCTTCACAATTTTTTTTGTTTTTAATATTTGATATTTGGTTTTAATGGTATTTTATAAAGGTTAATATTTAATAAAAATTCCATGCAAATTTTTTAAAATTTGTTGCAAAATGTTTGTAAAATTTAAATTTTTTGAACTTTTAAAAACATTTTCTAAATCCCTAAGGCTTTTTTAAATATGTCTCTTTTTTCAAAATTTTTTCCCCACGTAACTTATAATATACTACACAAAACTGTGCATGGTTTTTTTTTCTGCTACTGCTCTTTAATTTTGTATTAATTTTTTTATAGTTAAACCTCCAAAAATTCTCAAAAAAAACATTAATTTTGATTTTGAAATTTTTCAGAAAAAGTACTAAACATGATAGAGCTAATTCCAAGCACAGTTTTACAAATCATACATTTCAGAACATGTATAAATAATGTCAAACCCATACTTCAATTATCAAAAAAGCCTTAGGGTTTTGTGTGAATAATAGTATATGTACAAAAATTCATCATGGAGAAATATGAGTTTGAAGTTTTCCTTCCATGAATAGCATGATATAATATTCATCGAATAGTCTGAAACCTTTATGAAATGTTAATTAGCTTACTTAAAACTGCTTACCATAAAAAATTGCACAAATGTAGAACAACTAAACAGTTCACTTCCATAATTAATATATAGAAAAAAACGAATGAAAGATGAGTATTTCATAAAACTTTATTTTAATAATTATAAAAAAAATAAATACACACACTTCAGTGCTAATTACATGCTCAGAGATAATTCACAACATGTATAAAAGATGTTTATGGCTTTATTTTTCATTTCCATGATTTTAAAATCCTTCGCATGTTAAATATTGTACACGAATGAAAGCAAAATCAAATAGCAATTTATAGGTAAAATATATCAAAATCTAAGAACTGCATATGTGCATTTGTTTAAATATATAATTTAATAATAAAAGTGTTGAATTTCACACAAATGGCATATATATATATATGTATGTATGTATCACCAAAAACAAATATTTAAAAATGGGAATTGTTTCTATTCTTGCGAATTAGATTTTTAATTATCTGAGTTATCAAAATGAAATTTAATGTTTGTGCTTTGGGAGAATCCGTTTGGAGTTTTAATTTCATTCATAATAATATCATAAAAAGCATGCACAACTTTTAAATCTTGACCAAATCTATTTGTTCTTCCAATAAACAATTCAGAAACTAGAAGTTTTGCATGAATTGCACAATTCTTTCTTGAAATGATTTGTTTCTGCATATATAATGTCAGTCTCATTTACGCGTGGTGGAAAAATAATTAATTAATTTTTTATCAGGCTCCTTTCTAGCAGATAATCTGAAATGTGGGCGTGGTAGTTGCTGTTCAGTATCAAATATTGCTCCATAACTTGACAAAAAATGCAGGTAAAGCTTTGAAATTTTGCTGGCATGTTTATAAAGATTTGAGGTATCAAATAAGCTAATAAAAAATTTTCGACAGTTTAATCATTTTAAGGGTACCATATCGTCTTAAAACAATATAAGCATCAGCAAGCTTAATTTCATTTTGATACCATTATCTAATTCCATTTTGGGAATTTTTTTATAAGCTTAAAAAGGAAGACATAAATTTCGTTTAAATGTGCAATTTCATTTCTTTTGTTTTGGCACTGTAATATGCCCAGATACGTAATATAGATTATACCACAAAACTGTTTTTAGCATGTGTGAAACTATTACTGGTCCTTGATTGTATTCGTAGTATTATACTCAGGAAGCACATCATACAACGAAAGAGTATTCTGAATTATTAAATGATTTCTAATGGAATGAATCAAAATACAATTACAGATTTGAGAATATATAGAAAAAAATATATAAAGATTATTTTTTTGAGTTTAAGAGATTATCGTAGAACAGGGGTCGACAACTAGCGGCCCGCAAGAAGTTTTTATGTGGCCCACCAAGACAGTAAAAAAATCCACTTTCTCAACAGAGAATTTTTTCGCATGAGTAATCAAAGATTAGTATTTTATTTTTCACTTCTAAGAAAACCTGGAAGTGTTTCTACTAAGAGATAATTTACAGAGTTTGGAGGACGAGGTCACAAGATTTCAGGTTTTTAAGAAAATTGAGCCTAAATTCAATTTGCTTTGTTATCCCATCACTGCTGATATTGATGAAGCACCTGAGGAGCTCCAGCTTGAACTTATTGACTTGAAGTCAGATCTCAATGTTAAGAAAATATTTAATCCAATGACAATAACTTTTACAAATCCTTGTCCACTAAAAAGTTTTCATGTATGAAGAAATTTATGGGGAAATTGTTCTTTATATTTTAGTTGACATATATTTGTGAGCAAAGTTTTTCTTGAATGAAGATCAACAAAATAAAATGTAGATGTAACTTGGATGACATAAGCAGGTTGTGATGAAAATGTAAACGAGCAATCTCATTTTTGATTTTAAAAAAATTATTGTAAAATAGGATAGAGTATATTTGTCTCGTTAAACTGACTGTAAAATTAAATGTTCTTGTGTGTGTTTGTGCGCACCTGCAGACAATATAAAATTAGCATAATGAATAAATTGAATAAAACACATTCCCTATTTTATCAAACGTTTTTATTATTTTTTATAATGCATGCAATCCTTTTAAAATGGCTCGGCGGCCCTCCGGTAACCTCCATTCCCAAAATGAGGCTTGCAAGCCAAACAAATTGCCCAACCCTGTCGTAGAAGAATAAACCGCCCTTCTCTTTTAAAAAAAATTAAAATACAATAAAAAAATTTTTGATGGTATATTCGACAATCAAGTTTTATATTAGAGACAAATTTAAGCAGTAAACATTTTCTAAAATTATTTAAAGGCTTGAATAAGTTTCCGTCGTTAAATGAGGAGTAAAATAAATGATTCTTGCCAGAAATAACATTAATTTTTAATGAAAGAAACTTTCTTTCTCTTTCCTCAACAGTATTTGTAAGAATTGTTTTGAGAGATAAGGGTCTTCTATTTTTCAAATATTCTTATCTTGCATTTATTGCACCTCACATTTTTTAAAGGAAATCAACTCATTCCTTCTTCAAAGAAAATCGTTTGTGGCAAGAAAGCTTCCAATTTCTTTTAAATGATAGACTTTATCAGAAACTTTTTTTTGTACTTGATTCGTAAAACTTGATTTTCTTTTTAGGTGGTTGCCGATGGACTAGACACTGAAAATAGAGAGAGTGGTAAATTTATTTTTAAAAGCCTTGACACGTAAGAAAAGGCTTAAAGAAAGACAAAAAGTGAAATCTTTTTTTTCTATATTCTTGAATTTTTAGATTAATCTTCTAAAAATGAAGTATGTGTGTCGCAAATTTAACAAATATTCATATAACCACGAGATGTAATTTAATATATATATTTAAACTAAAATAAATTCAAAGCTCAAAGAAGTTCATAATAATAAATTAAGCAACTCACTTTGTATTGAAGTGATTTTATAACGAAAAAGATTTATGGTTTTATGTGAATGGTAACGGTGTGAAATAAAAAAAAAGAATTAAGATGTCAAGTTTTGTGTGGTTGTGAATTATTTTAACTAATCTGTTTTATTATAAATTGGACGAAACAACGTAATTTCGAAATTTTTTAAGCTTTATTTTCAAAGAAAGCTTTCTTGTAAACCTGCAGTCAAAATTATTAAAATTGAATAAAGAAAAATTTTAAAATGCGATTACTTATTGAGTTTACAATGAATAAAAAGGAATAAAAAAAAACTGATTTTTTATTAAATAGAAAATATTTAGGCATAAAATAGGGGCATTATGAATTCATTACTGCTCAAGTTGAATAGTAGGGCAGTGACTCCAAAACTAGACTGGGAGAGGGCGCAAAGACATAAAAAAGTCGAAAATAAAAGATTTTTTTTAAAAAAAATTAAAATTAAAATTAATATATTTAAAATATTTATGACTTAAGAGTAACATATACGAAATTTAATACTTATCTTGATAATTTGTATGGTGCATAATTAAGGTAGTATTGTAGTTTCTTAGCTTCACACAAACTACGTTATTCATTCATACAATAGTCAATATATTAATATTGTATGGGGGGGCGATGAAAACTACGCTTGAAAATAGGGTCTTAAATAATGGAAGTTTGAGAACCACTGTAGTAGGGGATATCACATATTAAATGTGATTCCTCCAAAAAAATAATAATAAAAAAAACAACAACCAGATATGAAAATACAGAGAGTAATATGTTTACTAAGTGTAATAGTCATTATTTGGCCATAACTCTGGACCATAAAAGCCAGCAACAATAATTTGATGAGCAGTTCCTGTTCTACATTAAGTTAAAAAAGTAAATTAAAAAGATACATCAAAAATAAAACTTCTGTAACAAATGAATCCTATTAATCAAGGAATGTTCAACAGTTTTAAATAAGTTTGTGAATAATCAAAAGTTCTAACATAAACGGATTAAATGATTTGTAAAAACAAATTCTACTTTTCTGACGTTTCAAAAATATTTGTAAGGAAGCAGGTTACATTGAACAAAAACATTTAAAGTCTCCTTTTGAACAATTTTAATTATGAGCACGCACGCATCCACACAATTTTAACTTCCTCATATAGCAGTTTTATTAAAAAAGAAATAATGCAGAGATTAAAAAAATAAGAAATTTTTTTTTTTTTGGTTTATTAAGTAACAAGCTTAGGAAAATTATTTAAGCTTGTGAATTTATCGATTGATTGTTTATTATTGTGACACTTTGAAGCAACACGGGCGTCATTGGACTTTACAATTTTGAGCTTTGATCTAGTTAAGAGGATGACATCTGAGAGATAGTGTAGCCTATTCTCCAAACATCCATTAGACATTACAAGACTAGACAGACTTTTAACGGGCTTGTTCCCTCTACACCAAGGGTGTCAAACTCAAAGACTAAATTGTGGGCCAAACAAACAAAGTTTAACTTTAAGAGGACCGCAAACAAATCAATATTCATGGAAACGTAAGTTTATTTCGATTAATACATTATAATAAACATAAATAAAAGAACAAGACAAATTTACTGTATACAACCTGACACTTGACATCTCTTCTCTGCTATCTTTATTATTTCGGGAGAAATTTTGATATTAATTATATATTATTGTAAACTGATATACTTTTCTGTACCACAAAAATGTTCGTTGTGGGCCGCATTCGGCCCGCGAGTTTGAAAGGTCCTTAGAATCTCCAGGACTCAAACCCACGCCTCAATAGAAGTAATTCCATGCTCTCATGGCTTGGTTAAATTTGTGAAAAAGTTGCTTATTGATTTTTTATTTTATGAAACTATTTGAATATCTATAATTTGCCTTAAATTTATCTTAAATAATCTCTTTATCTTATTAACAATTTATTTAAATAATAGCTAAAACTGTTTTTAAAACTGTGAACATTTAAAAAATTATAAAAAATTATTGCGACTGAAAATCACTCATCAGATTTTCTAACCATAAAAAAAATTTAAAATTTTGTACCAAAATGATTTATTTTTCTTTTAAATATTTCGAATCTTTACAATGAAAATAATTTTAATTTCACAAGCTATATTGTTGATATTTGTGATCGGTTTCAACATTTCATATTTTTCAGTGTTAGAATTGTGAAAACTATACAATGACTTCCAAAAATGATGGAAAACCTAATATTTACTTTTGAATGTAATTCAGAAGAAAGAGTCCATATTGCAGTACCAAAAATGCAAGACCGTAAATTCATTGTAAAGTCCTGTGACACGATTTAAAATCTAATGTATCTTCAAAATAGGACTTCAATTACAGAAATCATGTGAGACATATTTCTTGTAGTAAATATATTCATTCCCTTTTTTTGCCGTGTTTTCCCATTCCTTCTCAAGAGTTTTTCCCGCGACCCGAAATTGAGAATCACTACTCTCAATTTGAGAATCACTGCTTCAAAGTTTATAAGCACCTGTAAGACAGGATGATGAGAAATTTGAAATGATTTGTAAAATAATCTGAATTTCATTTTAATTTATTCAATAAACTGGTACTATTATATAATTTCTTCATAACATTCAACTTGCTTTTTATTTTAGCATTTGGAGCTGATAACTACATTTCTAAGCAACAAATAAATTTTTATCGATACTTGATTATACTCATGAAATAAACATCTGATAAGATCCGTGTTAAGTAAGTTGACACAAAATTCCATTTAGATTAACTTGCTTTTTATCATGTGATACATACAAGGTTAACTTATTAATTGAATTAAGCGCAATATGTCCAGGAGTTATAGATTCGTGATATAAAATAAAAAAAAGCTAAATAATTTTTATTTAATCAAAATTTATAGCAAACATTCAGTTTGACAAGTATAACAAAAGTGATCCGAGGATATATTAATAAACTAAATAGAAGTGTAAATAAATAAAGATTGTTACTAAAGTTAACTTACGAATTTCTAAAATCATAATTCAGATTTGACGTATCTTGAATTAAATCAGCACAAACTATTGTAACAGAATGTGAGATTGCATTTCTTGCTCATAACATATATATTAACGTAATTAAATCTTTTATCTCCTTTCTATTGCTGCTTAGAATACTACGAAGATCTTCTTAGAATACTTCTTAGAATAATACGGATTTTAATCTAGAACATACAGTTCACCTTCATTCTGGATATACAGGATTATTCTAAGCCGCTGTTCTCAAACAACAGCGTTTCTCAAACAGGATTATTCTAACAGCGTTTCTCAAATTGTCAAACCTCGTAGAGTTATCACGCCCCCCTGCGCGAACAAATTGAAAAGTTGAAAACAAAAGATTGTTTAAAAAGTTATTAGTTTACTGAAAGTAAACAAACAAAATACACATTTACACTCAGATATAATACACTTATAAATGTATCAGTACTACACAATGTATTTTAAAATAAGTTTAATAATACTAAATTAAGAAAAAGTTTAATAATTATCAACCCCATGGCTTGTCATATATTAAATTATTGTGAAAATTAACACTTATCTTGATAATTTGTACGGTTTATAATTAATCCCTTTAACTGCTGATTAAAAGTTACGCAATTTGTGTTCCCCAATGCCACCGTTTTCCACGTACGCGCTCGTATGTGATGTATTGGGGGGAGGGGGAGAAAAGGTATGAATAAGCAAATCTTCTGAAATAAGCAAATCCTTCGCAAACACTGTCTCAAAGTCCTTTTATTGCGTTCCAAAACCTTCGGAATAATTTTATGGATAACAGTGCGCAGAAAAGTTCGGCAAGACGTATATATACGTACCGGGGCAATTAAGATTTTGGGTGCGCGTGACGTTTATATACGATGGTGACACTCAAGAGGTTAATGTTGTCCTGTAGTTTTAGCATCAAAGTAGAGTGTTATTGAATTCAATATATTGTGTTACTGTATGGAGAGGGGGTGCGATGAAAATTATGATTGAATATTGGGTCGCAAACATATAAAGCTTGAGAAGCACTGTTCTAAGCAACAATTTTAATTATACAAACAAATAATATTTATATACAAATTAGTTGGGAAAAAAGAATGATGTATTGCTTGTAATTTAAGGTAAATTGGGGGAAGTTGCCACATTTAAGGATTTTTCGATTAGTACATTGAAAATTGAAATGACAATACCATTAAAAAATACAGTTTATTTTTCAATATTTAAATGGTTATGTATACAAGTTAATTTTCTTCTTAGTATGAAAATAAATAAGAAATTTAATGTTAAAGAAATTCATTTAATTGTGGCATGTTCCCACATATATGGTGAAAGATGCTACCAGTCACGGAGTAAGATGCAACAACACCATAGTAAATAAAAAAATAAAACAAACATTATAAAATTAAATATGAAGTAACAATACTATAGAAAAACAAAACAAAAATTAAATTCTTTCATAATTAGCTTGCTAAAAATAATAACAGTACAGGTTCGAATGATAACCTACAAGACATTTCACTCAGTGCAAATGATTATCATTGCAATCTTCGTGCAACCATTTGTTGATTCGATGCACTGAATCCAGTCACACTTGGGACCCATCAAAATTGTCACCATTAGTATCTAGAGGAATGTCTTCGCTTTAGGATGACAAACGGACACGTCTCTTTCTTCTGTTTCTTCGAAGATTTCTTGTTTCTTTTGACCTTACTCGCCTTTTCTAGCTTTCTTCGGGCCTTTCCCAGTATAGTTGGCTTCCTCTCTGATTCAGTTAAGAAGTCTGATGTTTGTTTTTTTACGCGTGGTTGGTTTGCGTTTTCTGTTCAGAGGGGAATAAGGCTGTGCTCCCGTGTTCTGTGCTGGTGGAGGCAACTGACGGTGATAGACCACTTATCATTAACTGCATTTAAGTGTTATTAATTATAATAATAATTATTAATTGCCGTTATATTTTATACGACCGTATACAGTGTTACAAAATTTAAAAAAAAAACCAAATTTTAAAGTTTATTTAATTTATTTCTGAATCATGCGGCGTCTTCCCCCAAGTATTGGGGGAAATGCCACACATGCCTATTTCCTTATTTGCTACAGTGTTATGGCCGCCTCTACATGCATCGTACGTGTAACATAATACGTAACTCAATTATATTGCACAAATATCTTATTTAAAATAACAAGTACGTTTATGAACTTTAAATATAAGGAAAGAATATTATAAAAGTTGTACTCATTACTGTAAATGCTCACGAGATCCAAAAATAACACCGATTAAAAACGATTAATTCAGATAAATTCACAAGTCACACTTATTGTCGGACCAGACTCTTCATACAAGTGTCCCAGTATTGCTATCTATCGACGCATAAAAGTACTATTAACAAACCAGCACCTTCCCCCTAATTACTTTACAGGGGGAAAAAAAATTAAAGTACATATTTTTGTAAAATTGATAAATAGTCCGATTTTACCATTATCACAAATGTTCTATGTAACATCCTTTAGTTACTCTACAAATGTACCATAAGTGAATCAGTTCTTGCCACAGATTTGTCTGCATGTTTCTGAAGATCAAATTAATTGTAATTCAGATTGTGGACTTTTGTTCAAGAATGGAGGCAAAAAATGTTAGAGTGTGTGTGAACACTTCCTCCTTTACGAAATCTCATACACCGAAATATGTAATGATCTTGGGGGCCACTGCATAACACCTCCACAACCAATCCAAACTGGTTCCTCAACATTGAGATAAGGTATAACGTCGTCGTGGTAGTGACAATGCACGCCATTCTGATGAAAAATGTAACATCCTGGCATTTTCTTTGATGATTGGCATAAAGAAAATCTGTAGTATGTAGTATTTCTTTTCGGGGTATTTCTCTTTTGTTTACTTGAAAAACATTTCGTCGTACTTGCACAGCAAAATGGTTTTCATGAAATCAATGACAGCACAGATTTTCGCTTTTTCAGCCCCGTTGTTAGTCTCCATTACCGTAATGCTGAACAGAGAATGATTACCGCTCAATAAAAGTTAGCGTAAGTTACGACACCTAACACTATCTATGAATAAAATTGGGATATATTACTATTAGTTTGACATTAAGGTATCCGACTACCTTAAAATTGTGAATTTTGACAAAAAGAGACAATTTTTTATGATCCTATTTTATAAACCATCTTATTAGCTTTATAAAAATAAAAAGTTTATTATTTTCCATTCGCTAGAACAAAAACTACAAGTGTTTTAGTAAAAGCAGATGCCATTACTTAAGCAAGATATATGTCATACTTTAAAACGCGTTTTACTCGAAATGTGTTTTTTTGAAAATGCTCAAACGGGTCCAGCGATTGCTCAAAAAGATTTGAAAATAATTGACTGAAATTTTTTGTGTATGTTCTGTGTAACAGTAGAAGTGTTTTAACCTTCATATTTATTAATCACCGTTTTATTACAAAATTTACAGTCCCTTGTGTGTATTCGTGTAAGTGATTCTGAGATGAGGTCGTAAAAAAAGTAGCGAGGATAGAAATTTTCATAATACATAAACTAACGAGGAAGAAACGAGTCGTATAATTTTATTTAAAAGTAAAATGATTTTCTGTGCCGTAATTGATTTCTTTAACGCATTCAAGACTACCTAATACGAAAGAGTTTTGAAATAGCCCCCACTTGAAAAATCGGTTTCAGAAACTTGTTTCCTTTAGACAAATTTTTCGAAAGCATTTTTTTGCAATTAATTACTTCACTAATACATTTTGTTTCCTTCCAGAAGTAAGGAGACAAAATTATTAAGGACATAATTTTTATATCAATTTCGTAAACCTCTTTTTTCATTTCAGCATCTTTTTTTTTAAAAAAAAATTTATTTCTTCTTAAAAATGCAGCTTAACAGCTAAAAACAGGAAGGATTATAAGAAGATTAAAGTAAAAAAAAAAGTTTTCTGTTATTTTAAGGTAAAGTTACCCTTCAAAATTAATAAAAGTGAAAGCATGTATGTGCATAAAAATAAAATTGAGATTGTTTTATTAACGTATATAATTATGCTATTAATGTTAATTTTGCGCTAAAGTTTTTCATCATTTTTTTTTATTAAAAAACGAGTCTTTTTAACAATGTGACATAAAATTTATCCATATTTCCAAGATATTAAAAGTAACAATTTTTCTTTCAGAAATAAAACTTGGGTAGAAGTATTAAGAAAACACATCTATAAAACTCCTTGTATTGAAAAATATAAAAGCTTTTTTTAATATTTTTTTTATTATAAAAATGTGTATAAAGAGTAGATACAAAAACCATTCAGTCATCTGTAATTTTATCGAGTGCATATTGTTTTATACTGTAATAAATGTCCATGAAAATATTTTTAAAGCAAAGGATGAGTGAGAGACATATATAATGTCACTCAATAACAGAAATCGGCAACCTTTTAGCAATCGAGTGCCAAGCCAATCTACCAATATGATTCAATGTGCCACACCGTACGACATTCTTGAAACAATTCGATTCCCTCATTAATGCATGTGAAGTTAAGAGAAAAGAGGTCATTTAAGTAGATATTTATAGTTTTATTATATTTTTATTTTGAAAAAGATATTTATTAACAAAAAAATAATCTGCATAAAATTAACTATTTCTTCATAAAAAAAAATTAAAATTGCACATGTATTATGTATTTTAAACATATTTATTAAAATAAGAAATAGACAACATAAAATATAAGTATTTGCTTTCATTATAGTTATATAAACAAAAAATTTAATGCGAACCTTTACCACTTTACTTTCATATCGCAAAATCAGGGGTATACTTTGTGACATTAATTTGTTTCACACAATTCTGAGCATTCAGTTGTTAAGCAATTTCTTTGTGGACTCGAAATATTTTTCATATGAGGCAATAATTTTTACTCTGATATGTATAACAAAAAACGACAAAACAGAGTACATGCAATTTTCTCTCTTCGAACAATTAAACTTCTCCAGCAATGACGTTTAATAATTTACAGAATAGCTGTAAACTTATCTTTAGAGTTATCTTGCAGATTTTTTTGTAATTCTCTAAATGTCCATAACTCTGAAGATGTTTTTCAAGAAGGCCAATTACAAATTTATCAACTTCCAACTACTGCAAAAATTGACAAATTTGTAGAGTAATGCAGAGTGTCACTGAGAACTGCATCGCTTGCCACATGTGACACGCGTGTCCCAGGTTGCCGACCCCTGCTCTATAATATAACACGAGGTCTATTGGTGACGGACCTGTTAATTTTGAGCCTCTTGTCAAGTAGCGATTACGACACCAGAGCAACCACCCCCTCTCCTAACTATTACACCAAAGAAAGGACATTGAGCCTTGACAGATTTAACGCTTATCAGCCCAATCCACATGGATGGTTTTCAGGGTAAGCGGAACTCGAACCCTCGACACTCCGGTCACGAGTCCTTGCAAGTAAGCGAGGATAGAAAATGTAAAGTTTCTCAAAAATATAAAAGTACCTTAAATTTTTAAATTATTCAAAAAATTGATTATTTTATTCTAAGTTACATAAGTTATCAGAGCTTACTCAATTTTACTGCGTTTAGTAAATTATCAGAAACTAACATTGCTTTGATGCAAATTTAGCGAAAAGCAGGAAAATATATTGAAATAGGGTTTCAATGTTGAAAAAATTATAATTAATTGCAATTATATAATATATATATTTAGTGAGTTCTAAAACAATGACATATTTTAAAAATAATCTACAGAAAAGTTTGTTTTTGAATTACTTTCCTGTGTATTGTTACGTATAACAAGATAATAAAGTTTAAATTTCTTGCAGAAGTTTATGTTTTTTAATTAATTTTTTACTTTCGTTTTCTCGTACTCAATGTGTATTGGTTTTGATCATGGAATAAATATTTCAAGTCACTGTTTCGGTTGAATGTTTCGAACTTGATGAAAGGGATTTTTTTTCATGTATTTTAAAAAGATATGGATAAAAATGTGTGTCATACGAGAAACAATAGAGGTAAATTTCGGTTAAGTTATTTGGAGGACAAGAAAATAATCCTAATAAGTTTTCGTACTGTTATTCAACAAAGGAAGGAAAAGTAACCGCAAAAAATGATGTTTTACCATATCTTTAATTTAAGGGAATTCTTATTTAAGACCATTATAATATTTCAATTTAACCTTAAATATTTTGAGAAGAAAACGATTCCCAATGATGCCAAGATTTATATTTCTCCAAGATATCTAATTTTTGACAAAGAGTTTAAAAATTACTTGCAGTGCACTTGATAATATTTCTAACATGGATAAATAAATGTTCTTGAGAAAAATTGTATCATTTATGTCATAATATAATACAATAAACTTCTTTGAAATGGACTATTTTATTTATATTATAATTTCAATGCTAATCGAGTGACTTTTATTGAAAGGCCACATTATTGCAATTTTAAGGTTTTAGAAGTAAAGCTGTTTTTTTTTTAAAATTATTGTCACTGAACCAACAAAATAAGATTTATAATTAAATATAATGTTTTTTTATGACAATCTTGCTATTCATTACTTTATTTTTAAAAGAAAGCAAGTACAGACTTTTTAATATGTGTGATTTTGTTCTTCTCAAAGCAAACTTTTTTGAATAATTCAAGCTTCATGTTATATTGATTAACTAAACACTACTTAAGTTAATTTTACTTATCAGTAAATAATTTTTTTAAAAAACATATAAAATCAACAAGATGAAACGATTAGTTTTTAAAAAA
This sequence comes from Trichonephila clavata, assembly GCA_019973975.1. Lineage (NCBI taxonomy): Eukaryota > Metazoa > Arthropoda > Arachnida > Araneae > Nephilidae > Trichonephila > Trichonephila clavata. The sequence continues at coordinate 17,046 of BMAO01006781.1, forward strand.
TATATACGGATTCTATCATTAGTTAAAATTTTTTAAACTTTCTTTTCTCTCTTGTGTTGAAATAAATATTTCTTAAGGTATCCGACTCCTTGTGAGACTTTTTTTTAAAAAAATGAAGACGTGGGGATTTTTTTTTGTGGTTTTTAGGTTTATTTAATAAATTTTAAAAAAAATGCTACAATCAAGAAGAAAAAAAAAGAAATTATTACTAAAATGGGAAAAAATTGAAAAAAATTTACAAAAAACTGCATAAACCATTCTGTACAAAAAATTTATGAATAAATTTAAAATTTTTCAATTTTGATGTGTTGCTTTGCTATTCATTTTTGAAATTACCTTCAGGATAAGAGATATTTTAATTTTTTACAAAAACTAAAGCCCTTTATCTTAGTTATTATAGGAAATTGCTTAAGAAACAGTGATAATATTCCCATAAGGAACTGTAAATTTAGTAATAAAACAGTGTTTGATAAATCTGAAGAGTAAAACACTTCTACTATTTCACAGAACGTTCTTAAAAATTTAAGTTAATTATTTTCAAAATTTTTGAGCAATCGCTGTCCTCATTTGAACATTTCAAATAAATAAAAAAATAATAAAACACATTTCAAGTATAACGCGTTTTAAAGTATGACATCTTGCTTAAAGTAGTGGCATCTGATTTTATTAAAAACTTGTAGTTTTTATTCTAGTGAACGGAAAATAATAAACTTGGTATTTTTATAAAGCTAATAAGATGACCTATAAAATAAAATCATAAAAATTGTCAAGTTTTGGCTAAATTAACAACTTTAGGATAGTCGTATTCCTCAAACATTTAATACTTAATATATCTTTTTTTAATATCAGATTTCTTTTAGAAGATGTTACGAAAACATTACTCTGATGATTACTAAATTACCTTTTCTGTTTTTTGAGAGATATACAGATGAGATCTTAAAAACAGAAGAGTTTAAAATCAATTTTGAGCAATTCTTTTTCATTTTAAACAAGAATTACTTAAAAAAAGACAAAATATAATTTACTATCTAAAATGTGGAAGCGATCAAAAGATTAAACACAAGCTTGGAGTTGCTTTTGAGGGAAATGAAGGAAAGAGATGACAATGTACGATTAAAAATAAAATAAAAATAATATTAGTTCAAATTGCATTGCTAATTTCATTTTTATGCCGAATTTTTAAGTAAAAAGATTTGCTGCAGGATATTAATTTTATTTTAGAGATGTTTAGTTAATAAATGACAATTTTTTTCGGAAACAAGGCCTTATTAACTGAAAGAAAATTAATGAAAGTTTATGGGGTTTTATAAATGTATTTCTCTTTACTGTTTTATTTATAGGAATGAATTAGGAGAAATACAATGGAAATATTTAATTTGAGATTTTTTTTTTATTTTCGTGTATAATTGCAACACACGGAGTAGAGGCGAGTAATAAATCTAAACACAGCGAAATTGAATTATTTGTAACGAAATAAATGTTATAATTTTTCTTATTATTTAAAGTTGTTTTAAGGGATTTGCTAAAAAGGCAATATTTGTTTCAAGTTCATATCAGAAATTGACATTAATTGTACTTTTTTTTTGTGTAAAGGATTAACGAATCAAGAATGAGAGGGAAAAAACTGTATAAAAAAAAGAAAATTGTTTTGAAGCGTTTTTAGTATCTTAAAAGGAAATTGTAATTAATTTTCAAATGCTTATTAAGTAGCTTATGTCTTAAAAATTAAGAATTTTGCATAAAAACTGAAAACTATTGAATATAGCTTTTCTTTTTAGGTATTTAATATGACATGATGCTTAAATTTTCAATTTTTAAGTTTGTTCCTTTGTTAACTTTGAATAGAAAAACAATTTTCACTAGGAATAGAAAGTACTTACTTTTGGCAGCTGTAGATAAAATAGCATTAGGTAGGTGAAAAACGCTTCCTCTTAAGTGATGTGACCCTTTAATATAAATAATATGTTTAGAAATTGTCTTTATTCATTAATATGGAGAGAATGTGGCTTAATAAATATTATTTGAAAAGATTGAAAAATTTGTTAAAGATATTTTTACAATGTTATGTAACAGATAATACGATATTACTGATTTTTTTTCCAATTCCAAATCTTACTCTATTATGATACGGGAAACATGCTAATTTGATTTATGAAGAGTTTTACTTGTCTGGAATAAAGTAAAACAATGAACTGTGCCCTTTGTATTCTCTAAATATGTGCTGAATATTACAGACAGATTTATTCTACTTTTAAGATCGTTAATCCTCTTTATGACTAGTCTTAGAAAAAAATTATATTTCTTATAAAATATCTCAGAGTTTTGATAATGTTTAATTTTTTTAAGCCCATATCGTGTAACAAATTCTTAGGAAATAGCTTATAATTTTAAAGGAATGTATGTATTTCGAACAAAGCGTTGATAAATATTTGAAAAACAGATAAATATTATAATTAAACTCCAACATTAAAAACAGTGAGAATTTTTAGAATTTTTATAGAATGTCTCTCTAAACATATATATTTGCACACATTTTTTTACCAAATTAAATAAGAAACATTGTGTGCATAAAAAATACTTTTTTGGATGCCTGATTGTAATAATTAACTTATCATTTAAAATCATTTTTTGGTAAGTTTTAGTTTGCTTAAAAATCAAAGATTTATAACTGTACTTTAAATAACTTATTATATTTGATGTAGCAAAAGCAAAAAGAAGTTTCAAACTGGAAAGAGTTTTGGAATGAAATTCAAAACTGTAAAGAGAAATAAATTTATTTTTATCATTCTTTTACTTCTTTTATTACTTCCGTAAAGCTGAAACATTTTATTTATTTCGCTTTATGAATTATAAATTACGTTTAAAAAAAGTTAAAAAACATATAACCTATAATATTGTTGAATGTTTATTTGAATTGAAATCAGAAAGAAAAGAAACAAATATTATATTTCTTGTTTAACTGCATTCTGGAAAAGATTATATGAAAATCAATACAATCACAAGTTACTATATCGGTAACTATTCACCGGTTAAATGCTTAGAACCTGAAAATAATTGTTCATAAATATAGAATATTTTCTTGCCTCATCTGCACATTTTGCCACATTATTTCTCTTTTCTTATGAGTTTTTTTATCGATGATTATACTCTAATACAAAATTCATAACTTTTTAATGCATATATATTTTGGCAGAAAATAAATTCTCAACACCAAAAAGTAGCCGTGCTATATAAACGAAATTGAGGAGGTGTGTTTGTACATTTGAAAGAGATGTCGTTTATTCAAATTCGTGCTAGACGAATAAAATTGGCTCTGGTAGAGCCATTATGAATATGCAAATTATGTTTGCTTTAAATGGCCGATGTAGCTTCAGTGAGCGATTTTTGCTCCGGATTGAGTGTTGAGTGCTGGGGTTGAGTCAAGAATGCTTTCAAGGGGACGAAGAAGATAGTGTCAGCAGATTATTGAGTTTAAACGAATAAGAAGGTGCATTTCATTTTCATGATATTCCAAAAAGGCAGCAGAAAGAGTGCTGTGTTTGACTGTGTTGAAGTGGTCTTTGAAAGGTACTGTTTCAAGAATACCGAAGTCCACTCGTACAAAGGCCACTATTAAGAAAGAAGACCACTGTATTTGTCACATGACTGGGTGGCATTGTATTACACTTCTCTCTGCAGAAGAAATTTAAACTTCTTTTAACATTTTAATTACACAATATCTATAGCAAATAAACTACTAGAGGAACAGCTTCTATTCAGCCGTCCTGTAGCATTCATGTTAATAACTTTAAATACGTTTGAGGCTTCAGTGGTATCGAGCTAGAATTCATTGGAGAGTGGATAAGAATTTTTAGCGTTTTCGAATTAGAACTTTCTTGTTAATAAATTATTTCATTATAATTTAGAAATTACACACTAAAGTAATGCATCAGTGTTGCATACATTAAAGCTTCACTTATGATTCTCTCTATTAAAACGGTTTCTTTAAAAATACAAACTAAGCCCTCTTAGCATAATTATTCGGAGTAATTAATGCAAATGAATCCAAAAGTAAACTTTATCTCCCATTTTTTTAAATGGGACATTTGTTAAAAATTGTTAAATTTGTAAATGTTACATTTAAAAAAAATTGTTTCATCGATATAAAAATAAACAAATAGATTGAATAATAATGACTTTAGCTGTGAAGAAATTTTAAAAATCAGATTGTACTTGATCGAATTTTTTATTCGTAAATTCTCTTGGATGTTTTTATTTAAAACAGCTAGTGAATTTCAGAACTTATGAAATTGATAGAATAAAGCTATCTTCTGTTAGAGAGTTTTTTAAAAATGCACTTAGATTTGGTCCTTAGATATTTGCTATTTTGCTAAACACTTTTTCAGTGTTACATAAAAGGCTAATATTTCCTTCCAAATGCCAACTGAGTAATAGAATCGAGAGATTAAGGAAGCTCATATTGAGAGCCCCTTGTAAAATCTCAACAGCCTCTCATGACTAATGCTCGAGAGGACAGATACGTCGTCAGGCTTGCCTTGCACGGTCATGCAGCCTCAACACGGTCTTTAAGGCAGACACTGAGCTTGCTTGCAGCATGAGAAGTATCCACACAAACAGAGCAACAACATCTAGAGCAACATCTACAGCGTGACTGCAAGTTGACAACTATTACGGTTTCCCTTGAAACTGGAGCATAAAGATGCGTGATGACAGTGGTGTACCCAACGACAAAACTGAATACGGGAGTGGCACCACGTCGTATTTTCAAATGAGTCACGTTTCTGAAAACTACATCATGTCTAATGTAAACATGTCTATAGGTATCATAGAAAATGCACTTGGTCTTCTTGCATGAAATACTGTCATATGAGTCTAGTGTGATGGCTTGAACAGCTTTTAGATATCTGATATGAGCCCATCTTGCTCATGTCTTTGATAATCTGAGCCGCAAGCATTTTATTTATCAGATTTTAAGACCTGTGGTTATGCCTTATTTTTGAGTCCTAGAATACGTCTTCTTTCAGAAAGTTAACATAAGATCACATGTTGCTCATCGTGTCCTGACTTACCACGAGACAGCTGGTATTGAAATTTTATCTCGATCACCAGATCTTTCACCCTTTCAAAGTAATTGATCATGGGTTGCTCAGAGACTTGATGAAATGTGGCATAAATTTAAAGTAGCATGAAATGACTCTGGTCCGAATCTGCCAAGCCCAGTTGCACTCTATGCGTAATCGGGTTAGAATCATTTTAGCTGTCAGTAACAACATATGTGTGTACTAATTTCGGACACTGTATACCTTCAAAATTCCTGAAAATTTATTCGTGCTTCCTTCCTACTATGACGTATATGTAAAATAAGTTGTTTTCTAATTTGTTTTTTTTCCTGGTGTTACATTTTAAAAGACCAGGAGTGTATAAAATGTAGCAGAATCTTTAACATACTAATTTAACAAATGAAAAAAAAACAATGTATAAGAAGTTCTCGTTTATTGATTGCCCATTAACACGCTAATTTCGAAGTTACACGAGAACTATTGGTGGGGAACCTTGTAATTTTTAATTATGATCACTTGACGAGGATGAATTCCACAAAAACAATGTAAGCTATAAATTGAATTCGCGATCACGACCGATCATGACTCAAATTTAGATTATCGCTTTAGAATTTTCGAAGGACTTCTTTTCCTTAATAGATTCATTTCATAACCACAATAATAAGAAACTTCCATAAAAATATCCATTTTCGACCGTTTTTAATTAAAAATTCAATTAAAGCTGAGTCCCTCTTTGGGAATAAAAACACAACTCGTAAATATTCATACTACACACATTTATGTTTGCAAATCTTACACAATACAGAGTTATATGCATAAGATAACATGTTAGGGGTGCATACAGAAATCAATGACTTTGAAGTCATTTTCTACTTATCACTTAAGAGATGAGACGAAAAGGTTCATTTTGTGTGAATGATTTCTTTAAAATAAGGTTTCTGCAGCGATTGCTTAGTGGACACCATTGCGAACTGGTGGCTGGCGTCAATTCTGTTGAATAGTGAGCTCAAGTTCTGACGCCCCTAAAGATCCCTCATGAACACCTGATACTCATCAAAAATGTCGACTCTCTATTTTTTTCAAGATGGCATGGAAAAGAACTTTTAGAACTTGAAGAAATTTTTGAAGTGAAGTGAAAGCTCAGGTACCATCAGCGTAACTTATCATTAATCAAAATTATGAAACATATCATGTTTCTTCCAACTGCGTTGATAGTCATCAATCAATCAACTGCAATATGGTTGAACCGATTTCCAATATATCAATTATTAAGGGTCAGATATAGTGTTATCAAACTTAGAGACTAATTCAATGTCTTAGAAAATTACCATTGCTATGAATGGATGATTTCTCAGAACTCCCCAAAAGCTGATATCTTTTTAACCTAACACTACAAAAAGGCAATTAGACTTTCTATTACAAGCACTAATTGCTTCAGCATTTAAATGTTATTGTTACTTTTGAGTGGTAGTTTAGATCATATTGTATTACAAACATGAAATCTACATTCTTTCTTACACTAAGAGGCAAATATAAATTTTCTTAATTTTTATGCCCTTTACTGGAAATGAAATGTTATTTTTTAACATTATTGGTTGTTGGGAAGGACAAAATTATTTCCAATCTCGTAGATGCACTCTTCTTTATGATGTTTCACTTATAGTTTCAGTAAGATAGAAAATATTCTTTTTTGTTAGATCAATGATCCCTTCTGATTAATTGCTCAATTTTTAAAATGGAATACGATGCCAAATAAATTTTATGTTTTATTTCCAGTTTTAGAAATATCAGAACTACCTTAGAATTATAAATCTTGCTTATTTTTTTCTTGTTCTGTGTAAGCTATTCCAATTTTGAAAAATATATGTAAAGCGCTTTTTTGCTTCTGAATATTAAGCTTTCTACCTAATTTCCTTTCACCATATTCCACTCGTAGTAGTTTTCTTTCTCTTTTTGTTCTTAAATTAAAGATTCTCTATTTGTTTTAGAGATTTTATTAAATAGTCGTCGAATGTATTTCATACATAATGCACAAAAATTAATGTGCAGATTATTATTAAAAAGTATACCACACAATCATCATTCCAGGATTTTTTTCTGTTAAAATAAAGTCTAACTTTGGAAATTATTGTCGCTATGATGCACACAACACAACACACACAAAACCACAACACACACACACACACAACACACACACACACACACCACACACACCACACACACACACACACACACACACACACACACACACACACACACACACACACACACACACACACGCACGCACGCACCCACGCACCCACACACGCACGCACCCACACACGCACACACACACACACACACACACACACACACACACACACACACACACACACACACACACACACACACACGCAGAAATAGACTGAAAGTTTAGAAGTCGCATTTCATAGTTTTGCTTATAATAACATAAAGAGAGATTATTCTGAAAATTGCATTTCTTCTCAATCCCCGTAAGGGAAAATATTACCGTTCCCTATTATTGCAGGATTTAGTTTAGCGTCTGTGTAATTTAATTTAGGCTTAAAGGTTTTAGTTATAACTTGGACTTGCTACTCATTTATTTGGCTATCAAATTAATAATTATTTTATTATGTTTATTTCAAACTAAATCTTGCTTTTGTAATTCCTCTTAAGTTTTAAGTTGAAAGCTTGTGCATTAAATTGAAAAATAAAGGGAAACATCCAGCTCCTAGCAATCTCAAAAGAATGTTTGGCTCGGTACAAATTTAGGAACCACTTAAATTGATTAAGAATATGATTACTACTCAATAATCATCAAAAAATTAAGGCAGATTTACATTACTATATAATTCCATCATCAAAATTCTACATATGCTGATTTCACATGACATAAGAACAAATTGAATGTAAAGTAGCAAAGGTTCATATAACCTTTTAGAAAATCTAGGATAAATATAATTTGATGTGTGGAAACTGGAAACATGGAAAATTCATAACTCTACAAGAAAATTACCCTAATTGCAACATTGAAACAAAAAATTATTTTAGAAATTAATTTTAGTTTCTCTTAGAGTATTTGAAAGAATGTCATAATGTTCATTTTCGAAGAGATTAAATTTTTAATGGAAGAAATGAGCATTTTGCCTGTTACTCAACCTTTTATTTCTCAGCAGTTAATTTAAAGAAATTAATTTCGAAAGGAATTTAAAATTAATGAAGCTCATTATTGTAAACCTCCCTCGATAAAGAATTCACCCGTTATATACTGGCAGTATTAACTAGAGTAATTCCAGAAATATATTGTTTCCAAAGTGTTGCGCTTGCATACATATCATAGCGCCACCTGTAGTGAAATGACTGAAAGTGAAGAGGGCAGGAAGGAAAGAAGAGCTGACAAGTCCATCAAGATACCATATGCAGCCAGTTTAAGTTTTATTGAGCTTAAGTCCAATGAGACTTGAGAATTTGTTGATTTAGTGTTGCGCTTTATTTTACTGAGCTATCGAAGTAAATGTATAGAATTAATCCACTTAAAATTGAAATAGTTCATATCACAAACTATTTCATTATTATTAAAGTATCGAATTATTTTTCTTTCTTATTTTCAAAATGTGGTATTCTAAGTAGTAATACTCCAAGGATATCTCTCTCAAAATGAATTATTTAATAGATACAAATAGTATTAGTAAAATATGAATAAGCAATAAGAAATTTATTTCCTTTAAAACATTAACAAATATTACGTCACATTTATTTTCAGTTAGAAAGACTTAGCTCACTTTAACATCCAAGATGACAATTGGTTAATTATCCGAATAAGCCATTTATGAATATTCAGCCTGAAATTATGTTCAAGAATAAGAGTCATCAACGATAAATTTCAGCTTATTTCATGAATTACTTTATTGAATTAAATAAAAAAATTACAGGAAATGAAATGAGCAAATAAAGTTTTATATATTTATACAAGCGCTTAAATATTGTTTTCATTATTAGATATTAAAATGCCATCTGTAGGCAGCCTTGAAGAAACCCATTTTCGCATATTTAGTTTTTTCCTTTTTGTTTTGTTTTGTTAATTGCGAAGCTTTTTATCTGGTAGATTGAAAGGACGAGATGACTATTTTGATGGCTAAACTATGTGCTTTACAGGGAAGAAATAAAAATCCAATTATTGCAGTAAAAGTATTTAATTTATTATTCTTTTAGATTTTTAAATTTGTTTCGTTTTTTAAAAAAGCATTAGTACGAGTATTTTCTAATCTTTTTTTACTCAGAATTAATCTAATAATCTTTTTCTCTTAAAACAAATTGGCGAGTTACAAAGGGGGGTAGGAAAAAGGGTGATGTAGATCTTTTTCATGCTCTTTAAGTAATGAAAATAGGATTTATAACCCCTTTCCCAATGTTTAAATAGATCCTTCTGTTATTTCCAATTATTTCAAAATACGCGAATCTTAAATAGTTTAGATAATACTAATAATCGATATAAATTAATCTATGAGTAAAGACTAATAATCGAATAATTGAAGGGGTAAAACATTTTACGCAACCTGATTTAAATTAAATTTATCGCGGGCTTAAAATTCAAACAATCAATGTGCAATTGAAAAAGTTCACTCTCTTTCTGATATGTATTTTATTACTCATTTGTAATAACCAATCTATAGAAACCTCAAAATACTTGCGTTCCTATATTTTAAAACAATGTTTAATTAAAGTGTGAGATTTTTTGAAATTATTTAAAACGCTAAGCAATTTTTCAAAATTACTCGTTTTAACAAAATCTAAAATTCCCGCAAAACATTAATGCAATTAATATTTTATATTTATTTAAGAATTAAAATTAAGTTTTCTGAATTCATAAAATGTACTATAATCAATAAATATCTAAATATCTAACAAGTGTACTATAATCATATATATATATATATAATGTACTATAATCATAGAAAAAATGGTCTCTTTAAAAATAAAACTATGAAAATAAAACAAAAATTAATAACATAAAATAGGAATGTTTTTTTTCCATAAATGCCAGCCATTTCGTAAAAAGTATAAAGATATCCTTACATTAAAATACTTAAACTTTCTTCATAAAAAAAGGAATTTTTTTCTTTCAAAAAGAATTTACACCTTTTAATATCAGACAGTAATTACTTAGCAATTACATAGCAAAATTTATTAAAGAGAGTTCACATTTAAACGCTACAACGCTTTTGATGAATACAAATTTTTCAAAAGAAATATATTTCCTTTCGGTGTGCTATTAAAGAAATATTCAAAAGAAAAGGCATATCAAAGAGAATCTTGAATATTGTTTCGAGAATATGAAATAAAAATTAAACAAATTCAATCTTTGTTTAATAAATATTCTTCGTTTTTTCCCCTTCAGAACAACGAATAGCTAAAACTAAACTAAGAAATGGGCAATGTTTATTTTATTCATAAAATAACAGTATTTATCAATAGCAGAGAATTTGGAGAAAGTGTTTTACTAAAACAATTTGTTTGAAAAACCTTTTAGAGCTCTCAATTTATACACGAAATAAAAAGTTATATTATAAAGTCTATACAAAAATGAAAGTTCATAAAAGTTAATATCTTTAAAGAAGAGAACTATTTAAATATAATGAGATATTTTCATAACTTATAGTAACAAAACATTTGATCAAAGTAAATTTGAGAAGAAACTGGACAGAGAGACTTTGATTTTTTGACACTAATCGTGACATACTGACAATAATTTAATTTGCTTTTAGCAGTTTAAGAACTCTCACTCAAATATTAACACATAAAATACAAGAATTTTATAATATCTAATTATTGAACAATTATTTAACTCATGAAGTTTTGATAACTCCGAATAAATAAATTATACTAGTGGATTTTTATCATTATAAATAACTGAATTGCATATTTATATATTACAGTACAATATTTACAAATAGTACAAGAGTCTTATTAGATAAATTGTCCAAATTCCCTTTCCTTTAAAAGAGAAGTTGTCATCCCTCGGCTCTCATACCACAGTGTAGCAAGGTGGAGTTGTAACAGTAAAATTCGAAGATTCACTAAAAAATTTTACAAATTTTGAAAAGATAATAATAAATAACCATTTTTTAAAACAATTGAATTAAAATGGGGTTGCCTCAGTCAAAAAAAAAAAAAAAAAACCTTCAAAATTTCGATCACAATGTTTGGGAATAAATGTTTTCTATTAAACATAATAAAATAAATATTAATCAAAACTAGCTGATATGAATCTAAAATAACCTAATTTGGTTAGCATCTACAAGAGCTAATTCTAAAAAGTAAAAAAAAGTAGAAATAAACTTGATAAAAAAAGTAGAAATTCAAAAGCCACATTAGGTAAGGACTGTTCACTTAGCATTTATTACAACTAAATGATATTCAAGTTACTCATTTTTATATATCTAACCTAACTCATTGTTAACCTAACAATAAATTCTAAGTTTTCACTTTTGTGTTATATATTATATTATTTTTAAATTTTTTAACAAGGACTGACATATAACTTGAAACATATTTATAGCTTTTTAGCAGAAATGACAAATAAATGAATTGTCCAAGAATATATTCTACAAATTAAGCTTAATAGAGCTTAGTTTAAAAAGAAAAAATATAATTTTATCAGTGATATTTTTGTAAAATGGGTTGAGAGAGAGAGAGAGACAACAGTTTTTTTGTATTCTAGGAAAAAACAGAGGAGTGTTTTAATGCATCATTATCAATTTTCATGGGATTCATTCAATGGTTTTTTTAGTCTACAGTTAGTAGATGCCAAATAGAATTTCATAAACAAAAATCAAAATATGAGTTTTATTTATGCGCTTTCAGATTTTAAATGTTTTTTGCATAATATTGTCTTTTAAAATTTATATTAAAAATATAAATTGATGAATATCGAAATATTCTGTGCAGTTTCCAAGAAAATGTATATTGTTGCTCATGTTGAAAATAATGTTACTAAGAACTCAAAGTGAATAGTGTAGAAATACAATTAGAGAAAATTAGTTAATTTTTATCTTTCAATATTCATGGAAATATTAATTTTTCTTAGAAAATGAATAAAATGTGTATATGTAATAACTTTCCATTTAAATATTTGTATCAGAGATATATCTTGTAATAATGCTTCTTATTTAGTTATTTTGTTCCTATTTTTAAACACACACGTCGGGTATACGCCTTATTTCATTTGCTTAGAAATTTTTTTTTTGATAGAGATGCTGAATTTAAACAAGTATTATGACAATAAATCATTTGAATATTTACGTACTGCCAATATTTACAGGAAAAACAATCAGAAAGCTTCATTTGTATAACAATTATTATACATTATTGAAATTAAGAATTAATATAAAGTCATTTTATATATTTATAATGATTTCGATAAAAAACAGGCAAATGTTTAGTGAAAAATTATACATTTTTATAAACATTTAATTTCAAATTATTTTTAAAATATTAGAAATTTTTAAAGAAATTTTGAACACTGAAGAAAGATTGAGAATTATTGAAAAAAACTGATTGTAATGAAACTTAAAATCATGAATAACTAACATTAAATATAATGAATTGTCCTGATAAAAAAACCTAACTATACAATAAAATTTTTGTTCATAATAAAACTTCCGAAGTTTGTTTTAACATACACACGTTTAAAATGAGTTAAATTATTGCAATTACTAATTATGATAAAAATAGAAAAATCAATTGCAATATCTGTTGATGCTAAATTTGCTTTTAAGTTGCATTTTAAAACATCTCAGTGTTCACTTAATTCAGTTATGGAAGCTTTTTATAACTAAAATTGAGCTAGTTAAGAAATTGTTATAATTTTACAGCATCTTGATCACTGACTCAATTTTTTTTATCCCAAGAAATATCATTATGTTTGTGTTATTTTTGAAATCTTTTTCCGGGATGGATGAGCAATCTTCTTGCGATCAAGAATTTATCTAGTAAACATTTTTAAAAGAAGTTTCCATAGATAATTTTTACGTAATAATATACTATATAAGATAAAAAATTACTTATTGAAAACAAAACGTAAAATTAAAAAGATCATTTTAAAGTCCTAAGTATAAATTATTGAAAATTTAAAGCATTTCTGAGTAAAACTGGGGTTACACTTTATGAATTTCTGCAGACTTTAAATGATAAATGAAACAAAAGCAATTCCTCTCACAAAAGTTTAAATCAATATAGTGTAAAGGTACAACTTAGTTATAAAAGGGATCATGAAGTTATTTCTTATAATTAAGTTATATCTTTTATTTAACAGAAAAAACTGGAATCGATAAAATTTTCACATATCCCGAGGTTACAAGCGTTGTTTATGCAATTATACTTGCTGAGATTTTCAAGTCCGTGTAGTTAAGCTCCATTAAAAATTATAAGATTGCATGCATTAATTTAAGAACAAACTGAAAATTTTTGAAAATTTCACTGAATGATAATAGAAGTTATTAAACCTATTAAGTTCCTTTTATTTTTGCAATCTGTAGCAAATAGAACCATTACTCTTTGCAGTATTCTTTATGCAATTAAATCAAATGTACGGAAAAAAATTTAAATGTGTTTAGTGACTATTTTAAATAAAACTTTATGAGTTATTTATTCATAGGAGAACCTAGATCATAACATTAAGACAGAAATACAATTAGGTAAGACTTGATAAATTGTTAGAGCACTTTTTCAATATAAGTATTGTTAAATGGCAACATTTTATAATTTACCATGGTAAACAGCATTAATTATTATCAATAACACATTAAACCTTTTCAAACAAAAGTACGAAAAATTGTAAGAAAGATTTATTTCGATTTCTTTATTTTGTGCATACGATGAACCAAATAAAGGTTTTAATAAATTATCCAACGTAAACATTCCCAGACAAGCTATTTATATCTTTTCTTTTCCATGGAATTGCTATCCTGTGGCGCATTTCAAATTCTCTCTTTCACTGTTTTAATAAATAAAAAACCATTTTCATCACGACTGAAGAAAAGGCAGAATAAACGCTTTCTTGCAAATGATGTGTTGCCAGGCAACGCTTTATATTTTATAAAAATACTTAACAATGATTATTAAAAAGTTTCCAGAAAGAATTTATGGAAAAAGAACAGTCAAAAGAGGGAGCGGGAGGCAGCTGTCATCATCCCTTAAATTTTTATGAAGTGAATGAATTAAAAAACAACAAAGAAAAAAATGTAGTTTGATCAAAAATTCCATAGTATTATTAAAATATTTTTTTTTTAATTTAAAGAATGTCAAGTAGTTAGTATCAGGAAAACATTAAATGTGTGCTCCTTTACATAGGGAATTCATTCGGTCATAAAAAAAAGGAAAATATCTAGGAACAGAATATAATATCATTTATTGTACAGAGTGATATAATTTTGTTCTATAACCTTCGAAGAAAATTATTAATATTTTATTTAATCATACACAAATTTGTTTCTTAAGCTGTACGTATTTTTTATAATGAAAAGGAACGAATGATGTATGTCTATAAAAAGGTTTAAAAAATTTTATAATCCTTCTTACGTTAGCTAAAAGTACTATATTTTACTAACAAAATTCAATTTCCTATTGGTCATGTTCATTAAATATAAAAATTTCGAAATTTTATTTGCGATTTACAAGACATTATTTTAGAAAATTATAATTGTAAGGTGTCTTGAAGATGTATATATTTTTTAATTGATATGTAACTTACGGAAAGAAAAAAATTGTTTTTTCTTGAAATTTTAGACTTTTTCCCAATTTTTATGCTTTAATAAGAGATTGCTGTAACAGGCAGTTATTAATTCTAATATTTGCCTATAAAAAACTTACACAACATTGGTTTTCAGTTACGAAATATTAACACTCTTTTATAAGAATTAAAATATTCCCAAGAATTAAAAATCTAATCAGAATTCATTTAATTTTTGACTGCCTCATGACATTTTGACTGCTTATAATGATTTTTTTTAAAAAAAAGTGTTTTCTTTAATTAGGTGACGTTTAAGTAGCTCGAAATAGCTTTAATAGTTTTTAAAAGAGAATAATTATTCTCTTTTACGTTTAATTTTTGTAGGTTGTACTAAGAATTTTTTTAATTATGAATTAGATTTCTGAAAGAAATCTTAATAGATTCATGTTAATTGTTTGTTTTTATTTTAAGACAGAATAGTATGACATTTTGTAAATATTTATTTTAGATATTTTCCCATCAAGTTTTGTTAAAACAATTATTTTAATATTTCTAAGTACAAGCAATACATATATATATATTCTCAAAAAAATATATCGCTAAAAGTTTTTGTTTCATTTTTACAATATGTATCGACAACTGTAAATTTATCCCCCTCATCATTTTATTTCGAATTAAAATAATTTATAAGTAAAACTTTACCATTTCTATTTTAAAATAAAAAAAAAGAATTGAAACAAAGCGAGGAAATATAAATCGAGGTTTGTTACTAATCGATTTGTAGTGGTAATGGCACAAAGAAGTAAAAATTGTTATGTTCATGACACCAAAATTGCTATGTTTTTTTCTGATAAAGTTTATTTTTAATGTAAAGAAAACCAATATAAATTTATTTTTAATGTTTCAGTAAAATGACGCATCATTTTAATTAACGTTACAGTATCTGAATTAATTGCTTAATTACATTTCACCATGGTTGTAATAACTTCCTGTAATTATTTTAATAAAAAAATGTTTAAAGCATTGCAATAATTTTTTTTCATATTCCGTTGTGAATAATTCTCATGAGTTTATTTGATGTTCAGTGGTTTCACAATTTCTATCGATTTATACTCTTGTATTCTTAAGAACTATCTACGTACTTGAAATCTTAAAAAATCGTAGCATTTTAAAATTGTTATTTTATTTTCTGTCATCTTTATTTAAAGGTAATTGAAAAGTTATGAAACATTTCAAATTGCAAAACTCAAGGAATTATATTTGAACAGGAATTATTTATATTTTAAAAACCATTTTTAATAACTTTGAACTGTAAGGTTTATAAAAAAGTTAAGATAAACTTAAAATGCAGGATGTTGTATTTACAAAATATTTAATGTTATTTAATTATTGTTATAAAAATGACTGGAAACATATCATTGTGTTTCTTTTAAGTACAAATAAAAATAATTTATGGTTTTGAAATAATATAACTTGAAACAAATTAATTCTAATATCTGAAGGAGTAACTAATGCTTTAATTTAGTTTGTTTTGATATGATTAATATATATGACTTTTCCGTTTAACGGCAAGCAACATTATCATTACGAATTGAAGAAGAAATTAATTTTAGTATTTTAAGAAAAATGACAAATGAAAACTCATAACATTTTCACAAATCTACTACTTATCATAATTGTAATTTCTATTTTAAAATTTAAAAGATAGACCGGTAGAAAAAAGCTTCATATCAGATAAAACTCGTGCATTAGTATTCATTATTGCACGTTGAACTTTTCAGTACCAACCAATCTACGTTATTTTTAAGTATTTACAGCATGATAAAAAACGCCACAGATTTTGAACATTTATGTAATTGAGCGATTCTTTCAAATGATGAATTTTTAAAGTTTGTGATAAAATATTAATGAAAATATATCAAAAACCTTACAATAGAGTTCTAAATTTAAAATGAAATAAAAGCAGAGTTTACTTCCTTTTAAATTATTATTATTAAATTTAAAACTTTAACCCCCCCCCCCCAAAAAAAAAACAACAATATAATAACTTTTGAAGAACTGTACATCATATGTGAAGAGTATTAGGATAATATAAAAATTAAGTTAGACTCTTCTTTTGATTAGCAATTTTTGAACCTCAAAAAGATTTCATCATAATAAAATTGTGTTTTGTATTTGGAAAAGCATAAATCTTACAATCATGTGATATCCTACAAGAAAATTAAGAAAAAACAACTAATAACCAGTTAAAGTTTTATATTCAGAAAACTTACGAAAATTTTTCAGGATTTTTTTTATTTTAAAAACCTGATTTCATAACATTGTATTAATATCAATTAACATTAATTGAGATTAATGTCGATTAACAACTATCAAAGTTTGCTTAGAGATAATGTCTTTTATTCGTTCTATAAATGATATTGAAATATTGATTTAAAAATATTCGTAAGATATATTAAAATTGAAATGTTTGTCCGTGAATTTTGCTTAACGTTGCCATTAACTGCAATGTATCCCTTTGTTTTTGGTATAAAACAAAAAGGAAAATAAATTTACTTTCATTTTTTAAAAGGATAAAAATTGGGTTAAATTTTTATTTTCTATTTATATTTCCTATTTACAAAGATTATTTCTCTTAGTTCTAATAAAAGAAAAAATAATAACCTGAGAAATGCTTCCACAAATACTATTTTTAAATAACGGTTTCAAGCACATTCTATAAAATATTTCAATAAATATTTGCATAATTTTACTAGAAAGACTATGTCAGCCTGAGAAGCTCATTTATTTCGAAATATTTTAAAAGTACAAGCCTATGAATAATTTCTTTTAAAATATGACTATAATTTTAATTAGTTTTAAACTTTAGGAAAAAGTACAAGTATTAGTATATGTATGCAAAATTTCTTAATATTGAGGAGATAACTTAAATAACACATTTCACACAGAATAAAATTGTTAAAAATATTGAATTACCGAAGAAATTTGTATGTAGAAAATGTATTATTTTTTGACTAATTTTGGATATTTTTTTATATACTTTAAAAATACAATATTCATGGAAAATTGATTTTTGCAATGATTTATTTTTAGTGAACAACAATTGTTGTATCAGCATTTTTGAAAAAGGGTATCCATCATAAAAAGCATTATAGAATTTAAGTATTTTAAGTATATTTATATTAGAATGAAAATGGGCTACTTTTTTTGCTAATTGTCTTTCCATATTGAGAAATGAAATATTCTTAGTGTTACATGATATGATATTTCTCAGAATTTTTTTATCAAGTAATTTGATTAATATAAAAAAAACATTTTATAGAATGCATAAAATCTTGATAAAAATAAAGTACAATATATTGCTTAGTAAAAATTTGTTTGAATAAGGGTATCCGGGTATCTGTGAATAATTATAATTTCACTTTATTAAATTATTACATA
Organism: Trichonephila clavata; assembly: GCA_019973975.1. Taxonomy (NCBI): domain Eukaryota; kingdom Metazoa; phylum Arthropoda; class Arachnida; order Araneae; family Nephilidae; genus Trichonephila; species Trichonephila clavata. Next base: position 35,277 of record BMAO01006781.1, read on the forward strand.
TTTTTACTTAATATTTCCTGCAAAACTTGAATCATTTTACTATTCCAGATTTTTTCCATCCGAGCTTTGAATCAATATGATTCTTTCATATCAAAGAAGTCTTTATTTTCATTCTCTAAATTATATGCATATTAATTTATTCATCGTATTTTTAATATAGGATTACATAAAACCTTGTATGAAATATATTTTACATGGATTATTCAAAATAAGAAAAGAAAATTTATAGTTATTGAATCGTTTACAGCTTCATACGACCCAATAAGTTTTTTTTTTCCAGTTATCTTTTTACTGGAGACGTATCGAAGAAAAATAACTTTAATAAAAAAATTTCAATGCATAAATTTTTAAAAATAAGTATTTGCATGTATGAAATGTTTTTTTTAAAGCTTGAATCAAGTATGATAACCAGCACATAAATTGTATGTAAATTTATGAAAGATATTTAAAAGAGACTATATTTTAATTATTTATTGTTAGTTTACTAACACAAAAACACACACAACTAAACTAATTCAGAATTTCTTAAATAAAATAACTTGGATCAAACACTACGTATATATATATATATGAAGGGTCTGTATGTGTGATAGTGGGAGAGAGAATGAGTATAGATGTTTTAAATACTAAGCATTAGAAAGAAAATTCCTCAGAAATTGTACTTTTTTATTAATTTGATAATTTATTACTTGATTCCCTTAATTAATTAAGAGAAATAAGGAAAAAAAAACAAAGAACATCATTTAGTTATTTCTTTTTTAAAGTAAAATTTTCTGCGATTGATGTTTTCTTAATAAGAAAAATCTAGATACAAATTTGTGATGATATCGCTTATATATTTTAATTATTTTTCATATTTTTCATAATAAGAATAAAATTTATATGATAGATACTATTTATAAAGAAAATAAAATTATATTGAACTTTTCATTGTAAAATGATTTTAGCTTTGGAATTTAAAAGAAAAATAACCTTATTGAGAGAATTAATTACAATTAAACTGATACAAAAATTTCCTTTTTAACAGGACGATTTATCTCGAGCAATTAAAACGTATACTTTAATTGTCTAAAAACATTGGTTTTACTAATAATAAAATGGTTTCAGTAGAATTTATTAGTTTTAGGTTTACAAATAGTAGGTTTTATTTTATCGACTGTATTTTTATTCTGTATTTCTCCAGAAAATTATTTATTTTCATGAAATGGACTAAATTCATGTGACGTCACGATCACGTGAAAACTGTGTCGCGTGATTACGCTGCGGTTTGTTTACTTCTGTCGCTAAAACTATTTTGCTATCGCAGTTTCACATTGTACTTTTAAAAATGTCTCATTTTGCTAAAATGGTTGTTCAATCAATAAATGAAAATATGATAGAGGAAAAAATCACATTTTTTCATATACCAGCGCAAAATATGAGTGTTTTGAAAGCATGTTGAAACGTGAGGATTATAAACCATCTCCTCCCTGTTTATTATGTATGCAATTACCTTGAAGAATATTTTCAATACCGACGCCAGCTTAAACCAAGCTTTATTCTCACTATTTTTGTCTTCACAAAAGAAACCTGTTCAAAAAGGATTTTGGAGAGATGTAGACTTTCACAAACATGTAAATACTTCAAAGCAAATTTTTGTTTATTTTAAATAAAATTATATTTAGATCATACATAAGAAAGTAAAATATGTTAGTTAACTTAAGCAAATTTTTGTTTATTTTAAATGAAGTTATATTGAGAACATATAATGTTTAATTAACTTAAGTTTTACTTATTTTACGCATCTTCAGAGTAGTAACAGAGGTACTTAAGTATTTAATTATCTAAAATTAGAACACAAGAATCTGATCTGTAACCGTACATGATATATCAAAAACAAGTATTTTTTTAGACTTATTTTACTTTATAATTTTACAATATTACTGGGAAAAAGAAAAAAAAAACATATTTTTGAGAAGTATTCACTACAAAAATGGAAAAATATCTTAATTTACTACAGCTTCATAAATGTTTACACTAAATGATGAATCAAATACCACTTTCAAACATTAGAAATCAAAATGATCATTTACCATTTGTAAAATTACACGTAAAAAAATTGTGCAGCATTTTGAAAGTCTTTATTCGCTGCACTATTTCAGGCAAAAGGTATAATTTATCAAGAATTGAATTACAAATATGATAAAACGTTAAGGCATAAAGTTTTAAAACTAAAATGTGTATAATAGAGTAAATTTGCGTCTATAAATTGGAAACAAAAGTCTTGCTCACAACTACATGATCAAAATAAAATAGTCATTTTTGAATCCATAGTTCTTTTACAAAAAAATAAAAATTGTAATATATTTATGTGGTATTGATTAACATATCTGTTTTTCAGAGTTTGACTGTGTGGTATAAACCTATCACACAGAGAGAGATGTGCAATTTTTTTTTACTATTTATAATAAATATGCATTTATATTGGTGTTTGCACAATATGTAGAAGATTTATCATTATAAATTAGATTTATTTTATATCATTTTATATATGTTTACATAAATATAAAAGTCTAAAAGACTCATGTATATTGACATTATCCTGCTTGTAAGTTCTGAATAAATTTGTTGCATGAGTTACTTACCAATATTGACCCAAGAAAAGTATTTGGATCAATTTTATATTTATCACGAAGAGATATACAGAAAATCTTTTTCAAAATTATTGTTAAGGCGTTAATTGGCCAAAATCACTGATATTTTTGAGATAAGATTTTCCTGGTAAAACAATGCTATAATTAGTTAATTAACTTTCTTGTAAGTAGTTAGTTAATTAACTTTCTTGTGATTTTGATTAGAATAGAACTCAATTTATTCATAATAAATTTTGGTAACTTGTTGATGTAATAATGATTTTAATCTTTATTAATATATTTTCAAACGTTAAATTTCAGAGAGAATTCTGTATCTTTTTTTTCTGATGTTGTTTTATCTTCCATTTTTTTAATGTATAAATATAATTATATCTAAAGGGGTACTTTTCATTCATATTAGTGATAACAAAATAACATAGAGAGAGAGTATATTTCTTCAAATAAGTTTTAAGTTTGCAAGAAATGGAACTGGAGTATTTAACGTTAAACATAAATACCTGGTCAAGAGACATAACTAGTAGAAATTGTGAATGGAAATTTTATGTAACTATTCATTTATATATATATATTGTGTTGAATTTTTTCTATCTTATTTGCAATCCTTGTGTTGTAAAAATAAAATGCATTTTCAATATCATGGATAAATAGCTAAATATCATGGATAAATATAATGGATATTGTTTATCAATATGAGATAAACAATAGCTTAAAGAAGTAAATTTTTAAAACTTTTTTCACAAGTTTAACTTATATTTTGGAGCCATCTACTGTTTATAGATAAATCATACTATTATTTTTTATAAATTATATGTAATTCAATAAGAAGAAAAATATATTTAAGACTAAAGATAATTAAATTGAATTTCTGATAATTATTGCACTTTTTCTGATGAAACATTCCCTTAATATTGTATAATAATTTTTAAAAGTAGATCAACATGTTAAAGGCACTTTATACAAAGACAATTAAAAAAAAGTACTCAATTTGTCATAAAAAATTGTAATGCAAACTCTTTTAATATAGTTTATACTAGCATTAATAACATTAATTTGTGATCCAAGTGTCGCATGCCCATGCATTACATTTAGTATCCCAGATATAAAAGTGCAATTTCCAATAACAAACTATTCAGCTCTGCAAAACATTGTACTAACAAGTAAAATTACAAACACATGTTTATTTAGTGCATGGTTTTTTTTTCAGAAAAGTTAAAATTTTTTGCAATTTCTTTTTCGATACTTAATATAACAAGGGCATTTAAGCATTCTGTACACATACATGACTGACTTTATTAATTTTAAAGTGCTTATAGAGCACTTGGTATAGTGACTGCAACTTAGAGAAGAGTATTAAAACAGTTAATACACGTAGAAATAACTCATTATAATCATTTAGTTAATTATTAGCCCTGATTATGTACTCTATATGTAATTAAATAACTCATAATAATGGATAATCACATTACAATTATTATATCCTGAAAATTATATATTAATATGAATCATTGCTTTAACTAAAAAATGAAATAGTATTTTCTTTTATTACTTTAGACAACCATTTCTAAAAAAAATTCCAAACATTTTTAAAGAATAATTACTAAGTAAATCAGACAGTTAAAGAGGGAGAATGTTATTTTATTAGAAACATTTCAAATATCTTTAAATGCTCCATAATATTGTAAAACACATACATATATTTAAAGTATTTATATGCAATACATTGTAAAAATAAAATTCATTTTCATTCAGTAACTGTTCCACTGTAAAATAAAATATTCATTCAAATTTTAAGTGTAGGTAGGCAAACTTGATGTAAATATAGTGTTAAAAAAATTCATTTTCATCACAGGATAAATACCATATCAACTCTAATATTTTATGTACAAAATGGAGGGGGGGGGGAAGGCGATGGAAAAAAATACACTTTCACCAAAAGATACAATTATCTACATTTTTCTAAAACTTTCATATTACCTAATAAACTATATACACAGGCTTCAAGAAACAAACGTTTTTGCAAGTTTAACATGTACTTCAAAAAAAAAAATAATAAGATAACAACAAATCATCAAATTAAATTTGATCATTTCTAAAAATTGTTACCTTTTGCGATGGTATCATTCCCCTTAAGAATATTTTATTTTAATTTAAAGAAAGAAATGACAACAATTTTGAACAGTAAAGAATAATTATTAATAATTTAGAAATCAATAATTTGTGAAATGTAAAAATCAAAGAAAAATTTATTTAATTTTTGTAAGCATTCCTTTCACAAATTATCAAATTGTTTTACTTCAGAATAAATATTTTCTCTTGATTTTGAATCATGAATTAAAATTATAAACAGACATTTTTTATATTATATACACTTAACTGATACTGTATTTGATAATAATAGTGAGTTCTTTTTAAGGAAACGATACAATTGTTATTCGATAGTCAAACAGTTTGAAGTTTTTTAAAAGAAGTTGTATTGATCCTATATACTGTAAGCCATTCTTGCGTAAAAATATATAATAAATTACTACTAAATTAATTAAAAATTAAAATAACTATTAGCTGTGTACCAGGTGCTAGGATCCAATCTAGCTAATACTATTTGAAGCTAACACTGTTTGAAGCAGACGAATACCTAATTAGATAAATAAATTCGAATAAAACGAACATTATATCAAAGAGTTGTTGAGAGTTTTTCCTAACAAATATATACACTAGAATAATGCATATAATACAATGATATCATATATTTTAATTAGATAAAATTAAAGGACAAGAATGTCAACAACTTACGTATAGGTTTTAACACGCGAAGAAACAACACGTGCAAATGTTGCCACAATTGTCACGTGATTCCCCGCTTGGCGTCTTTCAGTCGCAAATTTCCTCCATTGAAAACCGACTTCAGTTAACTCCAATTATTTCTGGCATATGAAGAGATTAAATTAAAAATAATAATTTAATCACCGAAAAAAACAATTACCATTATTTGAGATAATACTAAATTTAATTTCCATTTTTATTTTTTGATTTCTTAAATGAATTTTTTCTAATGTTTATAATTATGCTATTATCTTTGTATTATATATGTTACTGAACTATTGATATGCATTTATATATATATTTGATGTAGTGTGTATAGTTACAAATAAGATACTTTTGTGAATTTATGAACATCGCTGGTAAATGGAATTGGAAAGAAGATGTATGTGAATAAGTTTTTTTATGAATAATATCGAAAGTAAAAAATGTGTTGATTTAGATGTGCTTTTATTGTGTTTAGTTTTTCTTTTTTTGCTTCGAATGCATCAATTTAAGTAAGATATTAATTACATAAAAATGCAATTATTAATGAGGGGTCCTGGCAGTTTAGCGTGCATGGTCACAAGCTCAAGGCCGGTGTTGTCTTAGAAATGTAGAAAGAAGTAGAAATGTGTAGAAAAATGTAGGAAAAATTATTTATATAATAAAGTAATCGTTTGAAACACATTAATATAGCATACTTATTAAATTTTTACGTTTCTATTTAAAATAGAAAGCAAAATCATATAGGACAGAAAAAAAGAGCTTGTGTTAATAGTTTCGAAATTTAAATTCACATGTAGAACTGTGGACTGATGTACTTTTCAAAGGGATGAAAAAATCCAATCTATGAATATTTGGAAAAAATTGAGAAAAATGTAAGAAATTTTTTTACAGAAATCTATTAAGAACAATTTTATATCGAATTTGAATTTTTTATTGTAGAAACCAATCGAAGTTAGAAATTATTTAACTAGGTGTCCAACGGTTTGCTATAAATACCTCAGAAATGTGAAGCTGGTATTATATAAAATGCACAATACTTTTTATACATTCCATATTTATTAAATTAGGATCAAGTATTCACAAGAGCGTATCAATTTGATAAAATGATGAGACTTGAGAGGTAAAGGTATGTTCATGAGAAATGACAACCAGTATTTATGACATACTAAATATTAAATAGTACTTTTATGGGAATATTTTCTCCATTTAAAAATATTTAAAAGAATTTGACTCGTAATATTTTGGTGTATTTCACAAATAATATTCTCCCTCACGTCGACTTTCGTGAAATTAAATGTACAGTGATTTTGATTATTGACTATTAGAAAGTATCTAAGAGTTTTGAAGATGGATTAATGTGACGATAATTACTGAAATGTTGCAAATCCATACACAGTCACGCACACACTCACTACTAGCCATTAAAATTTCACGAGGAAGGAAAGCAAATATTAATACTTTATATATTGTACGTATACAGTCACTGGTTTGAATTCTGGTACCACTGATGACTCCTCTTGCATACAGAATGGCTGATGCAAGTTAAATCTGAGAAGACTCCTCACTTTGGTGTAGCCTAGAATCTCTGGTGTCATCCTCGTCACTTGTCCTAGATTCACAATTACGAGATAAATCAAAAATATCACTCAATTAGTTTCAAAATACTAAGTTAACAAATATTCGCTTGCATAGTACTAGGAAAACATGATTAAATTTGTAGACAATTTAGACATATACAGGGCGCGAAATAGATACACTAAGCTGCTTCTTAATAAATTTGATATTAATTCCTAATTTATATAGAAGTATTAAATAAAAAAATAACTATTATACCTTTCAATAGAATTCAAGTCAATCAAATAATTAACTGTTCAATAATTTCTTGACATCCTTTAATTTGTGAAAATTCTTTTCAATTAACTGTAAGAGGGACGGAAAAAATATATCTTTAGCAGTGTATTCCTAATCATAAAATGAAGTTTTGTTTTCTGTTTTTATTTTGTGTGGTTTTGTAATTAAATAAATATGACACCCAGAATTCTTAATAGAAACTCTAGGTTTAATGAGAAGTGAAACTCATTTCTGAAAAGAGAGGGGTATTAAAAATTTACTCAAGAAAAAAAAAACAATGATTTGATTCTGGATATAAAACTGTAGAAGAAAAATGCCAAGAACTTTTTTATTACTATGAAGAATTAAACTAATTTTTGCGAAATACAACTTTTATAATTTAGAAATTTGAGATAAATTGTTTAATTACCGTACGCCTTCTTGTATAAGCCGAGGAGTTTTGGAGCTTTTTTAAAAGAGAAAGCATGGTAGCCAGCTTACATACGAATCCTCTAATCTTAAATAAAATTTAATTTAAAAAATGCAATTTTTTAAAAATTTCCTTTTTTTTTGTGTGCAAGCAGTTATATTTTTTTGGGTGTTGTAAATGGAATTTTTAATACAAAAAAAAGTAACATAAATCCTTCAAATTCAAAGTCAAAATCCAAAGTTCTAAATAGTTCGTAAAATTCATATGTACTCGTTGGGATGTCTGAATGCATATCATTATGATGCAACGAGTTTTCTTTCCAGGACATGAAACGCAGGTCGATGATTACACGCGGTGTACGAATTTCTCTTCCAGCTCATTTTCCAAAAAACCACGGAAAAAAAACGACGCAGAAAAAATAATAGTATCACAAATATTGTACAAGATAATAAATGAATGATGAAAAAAATTGGTGTTATGGCTTCGTATAATGTTATCAGAAAAAAATATTTTCGTTGACGTTTTTCTTTACGGCAATTTGATTGGAAAACTATTCCACACATTTTATTCACTTGGTAAAACATTTTCATCCTCAGAGGAATGAAAAACGAGAGAACTTTTTTTTTTGCGATTCGTTTTATTTACGGGTTTCGAATTTTGGGGTAAGTCTTTGAAGAAAACACTTACTCCCGGATTATATACGGATCGGTTTTTATTCAGAAATATACGGTACTTTTCTTAAGAATAATTGCTTGTGTACCTCCAAATTCATTCCTAGTCTTAAAATGAATTTATTTTTGATTATTTCTTATAAATATTAATTTTCTAATTATTCTTTGGAATTTATCCTAAGGAATAAAAAAAAAATGCTTTTGTGAAATAATATTTGCTACTATGCAAATTTATTTGAGTACATTTAGTAATATAAATGTGCTTAAAATATAATAGTGCATCAAAGTTTGCTTCTTTTTTATTCCACTTGGGAAAAAACTGTATGAAGATCATGATTTTTTAAATCAAATGTGTTTTAAAATCAATAATTTTTGTAATTGTTAAAATAATAATTTCGAAAATCAATAGCGTTTGTTTAAAAGCACACACACACACACACACACACACACACACACACACACACACACACCACACACACACACACACACACACACAACACACACACACACACACACACACACACACACACACACACACACACACACACACACACACACACACACACACACACACACACACACACACACACACACCACACACACACACACACATACAATTGTGTATATGGTTGAATGTTTTAAAAAGTAATTTACAAAGGACAAAAATATATAATGTTTTCAAACTGAGATACAGAACACAAGAGCCGATTATTTAAAATATGAGTGGGTGTGTATGTTTTTAAAATTTCTGCAACAATAGGCAAAACTCAAAAGTAAGCAAACAAACTGTTAAAATGTGTAACCACCGACATTTGGATAGAGGGGTGAAGTAGGGGATAATCCAGATATACTTGAGTTAGTACAGTATCAAGTGCAAATTGTTAGACATTAATATGACACCCTGTCTTATTGAGCCTTTGTAATGATACAAGATCTGTTGAGAAGTTTGAACGGATTTACAGCGAAAAATAAAAGCAGTGCAACAGTTGTTCAGCTATCTCACAGACTTCATGTGGCTACAGGAACCTAAGTTTCAAGGGCTAATGTTCCCAGAAAGCTACATGAGAGAAGGACCATGTGAGTTGTTTATAGCTTTGAACCACTCCAATAACTACTAAATTGTTTCTTAAATCTTTTCTTGTTTTTATTCTGCAATTCAAGGTGTAAAAATAAAAGATTCTCTTTTCATAAAAAGGGATGATTTTGCAGGAACTTTTGATTTTTATTTCCTAATTCCTATTTTCTGTACTACATGTGATACAAAATACAGCAGCACATTTAAGATTTTATAACCAGTTTTAGGAAAAAATACAATGCCTTTTGTTTCTGCATGTTAAGTATAATTCTTTTTGTAAAATTTCACTTGAAACAATATGAAATTTTCTATTGTGTTGAAAGTTATTAATTTTGTTTTTATTTACTTGAATTACTGTAATATATGTGTATATATGTGTGTGTTTGTAAGTAAAAAAAATTCATGACATTAATAACTCTGAGATTATTAGAGTAAAGTATTTGGAAAAAAAAAAGAAAGCCTTTTGTGCGATATATTACTTTTCCCCATCATACCTCCTTTAAATTTTAACTCCAGGGGAATAACGTGGTTTAAATAAAGGAGAGTTACTTTCGTTTATTTTATTTTTTTTTATTAAATATAATTCCTTGAAATACTATAAAAATGAAATGATTATTTTAAGTAAAAAAAATAATGTGAATATTGTGCTCTATTCAGAGTTTCAGGAAATTAAACACTTAGAAGTGTTATTTCATTTTAGATTTAGAAAACAGAGAAAAAAGACTGATGCTAATGAAGAGCTTTTATAGTTAATGATTTTTCCCTAGGCATCATACAGTTCTCGTTTTACTTTCTATGCAATTAACTCAAAATTTGTGAGTTATAATTTTAAAATCTACTATAAAAACCTTAAAATTTAAAAATTAATATACTGGGTGATTCGCTACCAGACGACAAACTTGAAGGGTGTGTTAGTATTTATAGAGACATCTCGGAATCGCATAGGAATGCAGAATCGCAAATGTTGAAGTTGCGAGCTACGGTACAAAGAAACAGAGAAAAAGAACAGAACACCATTAATGGGATAAAAAACATTTTATTGAAACGTTGTACTATAGCAGGTGTTCAAATTTACGACCAGAAGTCGTCTGGACGGCCTGACAGCAGCGTTGCATGTCATTCCTTACATTCTGGAAGATTCCTTTAAGAGAAGAAGCTTCTGGAAGATTCATTTAATAAATACTTTTGTATTTTTTTTGAAGGAAAAATCGTTACCTATTTTATTTGGATTTGTAAGTTTTTAACCAAGTTGTATTAAATTGATTTTTTACCACTTTAAACTAGCACAATTTCTATTAAAATTTTTATATGTCTTATAATTTAAATAAATATGATAAATTACTACAAGGAATAAGCCTTATTGCCTGTAACATTTACGGTATTAATTCCAATGTTTATATTCTTCTCTACAATCAAGAAGGCATTGTGTTATTCAGTGCATATGGCTCTAAAGTTTAAGGTGCTGCCCTTAACAAGATCTTTCATAAGCTCTTTCATCATATACCGATGCAAATTTTATTGCTTGTCATCTGTGTTTATCATACAATTTGTTTTGTGAGTATAATTTCTGGTTTTTCTACAATCGATATCCTTATCTTACAGTACACTACTATGAAATATATGCTTTCTATAAGTCAATTGTATAAAGCTATGACTGCTCTCTCTTTTAGTGTCTCTTTCAGATCTTCAACATCCTTCAGAGAGGAGTGTCATATATACGATCTTCTACCATTGTAAACTTCAAGATTTAACAGTCATTTATTATTATTTTTATTTCAGAACACTTTTAAGTACTGCTTCTTTACCAATGGAATAAAAATTATAATAATGGTGTTAGTTTTGCATTGGTATTTTTCATAATGGTATTGAAACAGAACATCACATATGCTAAATTCACGATGAATGTATTGTTTTTAGAGCCGAACCTTTAAGCATTACTCCTTCTTTTAAATACATAATGTTCCATAAAGTTACTTCTATTTGATTTATTTAGATTCTCATTCTTCCTTAGAAATTCCAAAGTATATTTTGTCTTGCAATAATGTTATTGCATAAATTCAAAAGAACTTTAAAGTTCTTAAGGACACAGATATCTTTGTATCTTTGGTTTTAGTTCATGACTGCTGTGTAACTTCGGAGCACTTTTTTCGAAATATGTAAAATTTCAATTATGTAAACATATTTTTATTTGAAATGGGACACAAAAGTAAGAATTCAAGCACAGTTTTTACAAAGTTATAAATATTTTTGGAAATATAGGGAATTTTGAGTGAAATTTTAGTGAAAAATTGTAGTAACGGTAAGGCTTGTATTGAAAATTCTGATTAATATGTTCTAATAATATTTATACAGTACATTAATAATCATTTTCTGTGCTTACAGCTAAGAAATTTATAATACTTCTGTAAAGTTTTTGAAATATGTCAATTTTTATGCAAAAACTCAATTTTTTACAAAAAACTAATGTTATTTTCTCACAAAAAGTGCAATAAAATAAATAAATATATACACAGATATTAGATTATAGTCTAGACTACAGACAAAACTAAATTAAACATTCTCTGAAAATTTCAAGCCAATATCTTAAAGAAGAAACCTTGTAGTCAACCGTACCGTGAAGAAAAAAATTGAAAACATAGTTTCTCAGAAAATGCATTTAATGATTTTAATGCTATATAAAAAATTTTCTACTGATTGTACATTTTTTAAACTCACCATATTTATAGCTCAAGCTCTTTTAAATTTCATGTAAAACTTATTTGGAATTTTTTTTAACCTTTTGCTGTTTTCCTGAGAGTTTTATACACTATAACAATTGTCGTTTTTAGTGAAATTTTGGTGAAAAATTGCAGTTACGACAAATCTTTTACACAAAATTCTAATAAGTGTATTCATATAATATTTATACACTTATTAGAATTTTATGTATTCATATAAATAACATCTTTATCTGTGTTAGGTATCAAAAAATTTGTAATGCTTTTAAAAGTTTTTTAAATATGCCAAATTGTATGCAAAAACTCATTTTTTAAAAAAATTAATGCTTTTTTCATTAAAAAGCAATTAAATATATATATATATATATATATATATATATACAGACATTAGATTTTGATTTCTAACACAGATAGAACTACATAAAACATGTTCTGAAAATTTCAATTTATTATCTTAAAAATATTTTGTGTGGTGAACTTTATCGTGAAGAAAAATATTGAAAAACAGTTTTTCGTAAAACACATTAAAATTTTTTTAACACAAATAAATACTTTTCTACTTACAAAAACATTTTCAAAACTCCCCATATTTAAAGGTTAAGCCCTTTTTAGCTACATTTTTAGCTAATTTTGACTTTTGTTTTGACTTTTTGCTGTTTTCCGGAGAGTTTTGTTGAGGGTAATGACTGGCGTTTTGATTTTTGAGAACGTTCTATGTCAATTCCCATATAGTTTTTAAGTATCATTGGATCAATTACTATACCTAAATAATTAAATACAGGCAACAGCCCTAAATAACCTGAATTATATAATAGGACAGCCATGTGTGAACCCAAAAACAAAGTTTTCTTATGAACAAAAATTTCTTTTGGTAAAATAGAAACACAATACATTATTAAAACTTTCATTATTATTTTGGGTCATGCCATGGAGGCATTTTTTTAACAAATCTGTATCACAGAGGGCTAAGTAAGTGGGATTTATCACTTTAACTACTGAATTTGAAAGGCCTGTTGTTTTGTCTACGTGTACTTTTTCATCGCACAATGCTCGTTTATACTTACACCAGCTGTCTTTCCCTGTAGGACATTGCCCATGCATGGTATTTCGATTGCTAGAGCAGCAGTGAAAGAAAGCAGCTATTACAGAAGATTGCATTTTTTCGAGACATCCAACATTGCTACGGATGGCAATCCCGTAATAATTCTGCAGTTTATCAATAAATTTATCGGTTAGTTTGCCCTTTCCACCAAGTCCTTTGGTGTTCTTTTTTTTAGTTTCCTTAGTTTCCCCATATATATTCTTTACTTGTAAAAAGCCCTTGGAATCCCCATCACTATAGTACTCTGTGTACTGTAAGTCTCGTTTTATCAATGACCTTTCAAAAATTCTGAGAGCTTCAACAGCTTTCATATTTCCAGAGGATCCTTTATAGTTTGAACATTCATGCTCAGATTTCACATTCATTTCACACACTTTGCAATACTGAGTCATTACTTCCAAATCTAAAATTTTCCCAGTATCAATGGAAATAGCTGAGACGCAGCCATTAAGTGACATATGGCCTCTCCGCTGCCCTGTGCCATCTACCGAAACACCACAAGTTGTACTTTTTTAAAAATTTCGCACTTCAGTAGATGCAGCTTTCACATTTTCTTCAGAACAAAACTGTACTGCTTCCAGCAGTTTGAGTTCATGAGCTCTGAAGGTGTTTTTAGAAATGCATGGCAAATTTAAAGTGCATAACGACTTCTTACCAGCTGTGAATCCTTTGCCAATCAATCTCAATCCAAATACCAATAAAGTATTGAGAGTGAACTTTTTATTTTCTTTACGGGTAGAAGTAAAGCCAGTCATGAATCCACAACTGCAAGACACACACAAGTTAGAGCAAAGTCCTTCCCTGGAATCTTCTATCAGTTTCAATCCAGTTGCATAGCATTCCGGACAACACAGGATTGAAATAATTCCCAATAAAGCTTGGAAATCAATAATTCTATTGCCTGTAGAACCATGAAATATAGGTTCAGGCACATCAAAACTGTCATAAGTGCTCGATTTCGCTTCACTTGCAGATGCCTTGTTACTGTTTGGTGCTGGCTTGGTAAATCTGTTTCCATAAAACCTTCTCTTTCTAGACACTTTTGATCTAGTTTTCGGCATTTTGAAATTATTCACAATGAAATAAAACGTTAAAATTAGATAAAATAAATGAATAAACTGTAAAAATATAAAAAAAAGTAGTAATAAAGAAGAACGCTTTCGAATGAACAATGTAAACAAAGTATAGACGATAATAGTATTGCCATTCAATAAAACAAGCTTGAATTAAAGAAAAACATCTGCCAGATGGAAAAAATATATTAATAAATAAGTAAAGGATACGTTGATCTGTATTTACAATAAGTAATGGGTATTTATCTTGCTTAAAAGTCACGAAAAAGGAGTTCAAACTATTTGTTTACATTTTATGTCTCTTTAAATACCCATTTCCGGTTTTGAAAATTCCATTTCCGGTTTATTAATTAAGCTATAACTTTGCTTCTAAATATCGTAGGAACTAAAATAAAGTATTTTTGGAATCTTAAATGCTATAATATAAAAAACATAAAAAAAATTTAAAAATTTCACCATACACCCGATTTTAGAGTAGTCACATACCTTAAATCTGCAACCAAGCATGGTATTGATTTCTTAGTTAATTTCCCCAAATTTTCAGGAAAAAAAACCAAAGAAAAAAATGTTTTCACTTTCTACAGCAATCTTTTCCCTTCATCAGCTCACTCCTTAAATGACAAAGAAGTTTTTTTAGGGCCTTTCTACAAAGACTGCCATGCAATAATTTTTTACCAGTTTTAAAAGCACCCAGTTTGTTTTCTGGCCATAATAATTTTAAAGTGTAACTCAACAGCTCACACTTTGGGCCTTAGCGTTGGTGGTAAGGAAAATGGTGAACAATTTACCCCTTTCTTTCAAATCAAAGAGGCAACAAAAATACCTGAAAGTCGAGCTATAAGCTCTTAAAAGGAACTGGACTCATTATTTTTTTCCATCTTGTTTCCAGTAAAGCTGCAAAAACATTATTTTATAACTTCCTTGATCTGATTTCTGAGCTTCACTGATTTGATTTTGTATCTTCTACGGTTTATTTTTGTTACCTTTGCTTTATTATTTGTCATTTCTTTTCTTTGTGTTGTCATCCTGTAAACCCCGTATGATACTCATGATGCAGGGGAATTATTTTATCTGTTTTCAATAAAAAAAATTCTGATAAAAAAAATACTTGTGAAGAAACATTTTCGAAACGTTTTTATGTTAACTACCTTACAATCTTTAAGTACATAGATTTATCTGTAAGCATTATATTAAATGTTAAAAATTATTTTATTGCCCTTTGAGCAAAAATACAGAATGGAACACTAAATCAGTGATTCCCAAAGTGGTCTACATGGCACCTCAGGGGTCTATGACAATCTGCAGGGGGTCCGCGTCAGCGAAAAAATAATTTGGGGTCTATGAGGAGTAAATGGGGGTCTACGATAGCCTAAACCAAATCATGACTTTAATTTTAAAAGAAAATTTAATCAAGTGTAAACCTGATTTACCTATTTAACAGATTTATTTACAAAATTTACTGGGGTTAATTTGCAGTTACAAGGAGACAGCATAAATTGTATTAAAAGGACTATCATTTCAGTGTTTCTTGCCAGAATCAAGCTGAAGGAATGTAAAACTGGACGTCGCGAATTTTAACAGTTTCTCAATTTCTCACAGATAATCTGCCAGAAAAATGACGTTTTAACCAAAAATCACAAGATTTAAATTCCCTTTGTTCAGGTTTTGAAACTAGGTTTGAGAATGCTTTGGCTATATATATGGTAATATCACAGTAGGTATTGAATTCATGATGTCACATTAGAAAAAAAAGAACTGATTTCAAAAGGAACTGTTTTTAATAGTCCTAAAGACGATCTTAAAGCAAAGTTTAGAAATGAATATTAGCATTTTTTGTTTTAAAAAGATAAACCTGTTATTTATCCCGAATTATGGAACATCTCAAGAAAGTTTTTAATTGCTTTTCCCAGAGAGGAGGAGTTTCAGTGCTCTTACCAATCTCCAAAATAAAAACAGAAATAAAAAAAGACTGGATACTACTAACCGAGGAGATTTAGGGTTAAACATGAAAATATTAAAATCAAATGTTTAAATTTTTTTTATTGAAGCAAATATTCATCCTTACCATTAAAAACATTTGTTTGTTGCTCAGTTATTTTATGTAACAATTATTTCATATATATTAATTAAATTTTAATTTAATTCGCATGTGTTTCTTAAGTTTTAAACACTCTACTTAACTATAATTAGAAACATAAAACTTTTAAAGTAAGTAGTGCTATACCAGCTGTCAAAAAACATTTAAGTTGATGCATTTGCAAAAATTTAATATTAGGTAAGTAGGGGGTCTACACACACAAAAACGAAAAATATGGCAAGGGGTCTATGGGACAAGAAAGTTTGGGAACCTTTGCACTTAATGCATCTAATTTGTAAGGAAATTAGTAATTTTGTATAGTCATTAGCATTAGGATATTGGGTAGTACGTAAAGAAAATATACGATATGTATTCTAAAGTAATCTTAAAAAGTGTTATACTTCTTAAAGTTCACTTTATGTATTCCTTATTTGAATCTTTTGAACATATAATTTATGCTTCACAAAACACTCCGTTAGGATAAAATATATTTAGAAAAGGTGATAGTTCTGAAAGAACATTCCAGTGTTGAGCAAGAAAAAAAAGGCATTAAAGTATATTTAATGAAATACTATAATCAATCGTAATTATTACTTATATGTACATAATAATATAGTATTTTAAAGTATTTTTTTAAGGAGATCAAAATGATATAGGATAAAGAAAGATCTGATCAAGTAATTTAAATGTTTTTCTGTTGGTGTTACGTTCATGTTTTATAGCTGAAACTTAAGTTTCCGACATTGATGCATATATTCCAAGCAGGAATAAGTTGAATTCATAATGAATTAATTCTATACAATATGTATGTAATGAAAAAATGCTTATTAGATAATAATGCTTTTCAATATAATTTTTGACCTTAATACTGAAATCTAAATTGTTCACGACTTATGATAATTTTGTAAATGGGCATGCATTAATTTCGAATATAATTATTCAAAAATGTAATTAAAAATAATGCTTTGCAATGATATTATAAAAAATAAACAGTAAATATGACAGTAAAGAATAAATGATAGTGCTTTGTTTAATGATCTTATTAATGAGACAGGAAACTTCGTATTTATATTTTATATTTTCATGCATCTAAAATTAATAATTTTTTGTTCCAACATATTATAGAATTCTGTTATTGAAAAATTTCCAAGTTTTTTAATTATTTTAATTAAATAATCTCAAGCTGATTTAACTAAATTGAAAACTAAATGCCAATCTCTATATATAAAGGAGAAAAGCGATTCACACTCACTTACTCATCACAATATCTAAAAAAATATTAAACCTACAGACTTGAAATTTGGTACGCGAATTCCTTTCATGGAGTAGAGGTTCGCTACAAAATGGGTTCTATTAAAATCGAACTCCAAGTGGCTTTGCTGGGGATTAAGGGACGTAATAGATAAATATTTCCTTTTTTCACTATTATACCTACCTGCTTGAAAATTGGTAAACATGTTCCTGTAATGGAATAGAGTTCCTCAAACAAAGAGTTTTGCGAAAGTCGACCCCCAAGGGGGATTGCGTTTGGTCAAGTAGAGTTATAGAAAAAATTTACGTTTTTAAATTGTTAGACCCACATACTTGAAATTTGATAAACATGTTTCTTTTGTTGAATAGAGATCCGCTCTGAATGGATTTTACGGCAATCAACTCCTAGGGAAAGTTGGGGTTTACTGGGTCATATTGACAAAAACAAATTCCCGTTTTCGAATTACTAGGACTATAATAATGAAATTTGGTTAGCGTGTTTCTTTTGTTGAATTGAAATTAGAGCTAAGAACGATTCTTTTTGAAATCGACTCTCAACGGGCTTACGATATTACTTTGGTATTGATAATAAAAATTCCGTTCTTGCTCTATTACATTTAAACTTGAAATTTGTCACGCGTTTATTTTAGGGAGTAGAGATCCACCAATAATTAATTTGTTTTGCGGAAATTCACTTGGTTATTGGGTTAAGAGAGTGTAAAAAAACCATTCTACTTCAATTTTAGAAATCGTTAGAAATTTTTGATTAGAAGCTCTGTTCTTTTTATATCAAGAGGCGAGAGCTACAGGTATAAGTATATTTTTCAATACAATCGAATTCTTAATCCTGGGACTTAGATATCAATAATTTATATATTTATAAACAGTATATATTTATACAACGTCTTGAAATACTCCGCGAAGTGGGTGAGTAACGGCTAGTTCATTAATATAAATATTGGTAAGAAAGGAAATTTAAATTTAATCTTTTATCAATTTTATGTTTCCTACACACAACTTCTTAAAAACAACAATCTTAAATAGAGAATTTTCAAAATACGCAATAATTTTTAATTCTGATTAAAAATACACAAATATAATTATGTTTAATATGTCGCTAAAGGAAATATATTTGGTAACTAAGAATTATTCCATATAGTAGACCGTTTGCTTTTGGAATAAGATTATATTTTACGATAAATTGATGTGACTCCATTTATATATTTACTGCGGTGAAAAAAATGTAGCTGGTTAATTCATCCATTTTTTAGATAAAAAAATTATGTAGAGGTTTCTTATTCTAAAATGTGTAAATCCATGTAGAAACTGAATTGAATCACTGCTTTTATCCATATAACACTTTTTAGCTGCTTTATTTAGATCACAATGTAAATGTTTCTTCATTTGCGAAATATAAAGCAACAACTAAGCTTATTTAAAGTATTCTTAGACGAAAGGTCTATTAGTAGTTTTTGTGTAACAGAGAATCATAATTTATTATTATCATTATTTAATGTTATGGCAATTGATCACAAATAATAGTATAAAAAGATAAAGACGATCTAACTGAAAACTTTTTTAGTGCTAATTAACAGACAGCAATTATAAAAATTTGATAGCATATAAATATTTTTTTTTCTTTTTAAAATGTAAAACCTACTTTTTTCCTTTAAAAATAGAATTTAAATATCTCTATCACTCGTTTTAAAATTATAAGCAGTCTAGCATTACCTAAAATTTTTTGTGTACGATTCTCTACGACTGCTTGCTTTTAATAATTGTTCCCAGTTTCATTTTTTAACTTCAATTACATGACTTTCAATAAAAAATTGCTTTTCTTCCGAAATACTTGTGCATTCATAACTATTCCGTAATATTTCTAGAACAATCACTATCCTCAAAAACCTGCATTAAAATTGGAGCGAATTGCTTTATTAGTATTTTTTTTTTGCTACAATTATTGGAATGATATATTTTTATTATATGAAAACTGAGATATAGCGTACGGATAACTTTGTCAATGTGTTTAGATCAGAATATTGATATTTTAAGTAATTGTTCATTCACTGATTTCTTAAGTATAGACAGAGGACTTTTAATTTGATTTCATCAAAGTTATCAGAAGGGTACAAGTACTATTTCACATGTATTAATAATACAAACAGGACGTGAATGTTAACTGTTTTTAAACGTAATTGTTGTGTACTTAGATACATTAAAAAACAGTGTTTTCATTGAATTTCTAATTAAATCAATTGTGTTAAAATATTACCATTACTTTATTCGAACGAATAAAAAAATATTTCTTAAATTAAGTCACGCCGATTTAAATTACGAATAAATTCGCAACGTTGAATATATAAATAAGAAATTAATTAAAAAAGGAACATTTTTTCTAAACTTTAATATATTTATGAAATTGTATTTCGTTGTAATCCTATTTTACTGAAAGAATATTCAAAATGTACCGTAATTTTCTATATTTATTTCTAACTGGGGCATCCAAATATTTGTTATAAAATTTATTTCCCCTAAAGTTAAATTTAATTTAAAATCTAAACATTAAATCTTATTTAATTGAAAAATATATTATTAAATTATATAGACACACATTCTTGACGTTTTTACTTGCTTTAAGAAATTTTTAAAACTTTCACATGATTCAATTAAAATAAACTAAATCTATAATTTGAATTTATATTTACAATATCATACATATTGCATATTCATCTCTTTTACAATTTAAAAATAATTATTTTTAAATAGTTAGTTTTGTTAGGCGGTTATTGCAATTGGTGTGCAATTAATGAATATTTTCCTAGAATATCTGAAGTGTAATTACTTTTTTGATATTTTGATATTTAGATAACTTGAAGGAAGTAGTCAATACTTTCCACTAGTTATATAAATCCATCTTAGAACATAAATGTTATAATTTGACGCCTCATTGATTAATAATTTTTAAAGTGTATGCAATGATTTAACAATGAAAAAATAATTAATGAAGATAAATTTTGTTAGTATACATGAATTTTGCTTTCCTTTTTTTCATAATCAAATAAAATTTTTACACTTCATGATACCTTCTGAAGTAATATTTCATAAAGACTTAGAAAAGAAATAGTAAAATAAAAATTTCCCCCCGTTTTTTTTATTAGTAGTTTTTATCTTATTGCTCTGAAGAATTTGCAGAACTTAATTAATTATAACGATTTCTTAAATATTCTCTTTTTCACATCACAGTTTGCTTAAAGTACTTTATATCAGATAAAAAAAATAAAACTTAACATAAAAAATTAAAATTTTATTTCAAAGACAATGTTTGATCTAATACGGTTTATTAATATTTGCGCGATGCATTTTATTTTATTTTGATTGAGAAATTATTGGGAATTTTATACGAATAATGCATGTGCAATAAACTTTTTTTTCTCGTGGCTTTCAAACATTCTTTTTTACCATAGGTAATATCTATAAAGTCAAAAATAAAACAAAAACCTTTTAATTGAAACAAATATTATTGAACATTAAATAACATCTTACACTATTAAAATTCGAAGGTAAACAAACGTATCTATCTATCTATCTATCTATCTATCTATCTATCTATCTATCTATCTATCTATCTATCTATCTATCTATCTATCTATTCTATCTATCTATCTATCTATCTATCTATCTATGTGCGTCTATCTTCTCACGAACCGCACCACGCAGAAAGTCGCGGAAGGTACCAAAAGATCGGGAATTTTCCGGGGAAGCCGTATTGCCCATTTATATTCCGATATTGTAATTAGTTGAAAAGATATTAATTAAAAACCTTAAAACGCCTAATTGTTTTACTCCTGCCGGTTGTTTACTTGGCGGAACTTCCATTCCGTTTCGGCCGAGCGGTAATCTTACGTTTTCCACCATATTAAAATTGTCATCCAATTTTCGGTGTCGAAATCAGACAAAAAATAATTACAGAATCGGAAAGATCATTTATTTCGCCACGATACGGTATAATTTTTTTTTGTAAAATAGCAATATTTTCTATTTTTTTCGAATTTTTTAAAATAGTGTTAAAACTGATGCGTTTTTATGAAAATTATTTCTAAATCGTTGGGTATGAATTACTTTTCGTGTTATTAAATCGATATTCTACACTAATTAACTTCAAGCCTTTCTCTTTTAGATCCATTCATTTAAAAAATAAAATTCCCAAAACTTTTTTTTTAAAGAATTTTTAAAAAGTAGTCCCAATTTAACTTCCTTAGAAAAAAAAAGCTATGTTCATATTATATATTCTTTATTATTAATTGCGTGTTCTTAATATGTCATAAATCAATACATTTTTTGCGATACATTTAAATTTAATCTTCAATCGAATAGTCAGTTAAATAGGCATAACTTTTCCTTAGGAAAAAAAAAAAACCTATGTACATATTATATATTCTTTATTATTAATTGCGTGAAATTGTCAGTTAGATAGCATAACTTCCTTAGAAAAAAAAAGCCATGTTCATATTATCAAAAATCAATAAATTTTTTGCAATACATTTAAATGTAATCGTTAATCGAAATTTTTCAATCATTACCTTCCATTTATAATTAACGCCTATTTTCACTTTCTGCTACGGGATTTTGTAGCGTAGTTGGTAGCACGCTGGAATCATAGCGGATCGACGGAGTGATATCGTGTCGCTCTGAGTTCGAATCAAGGGAACTCTATTTTTTCATTTCGGCTTATTTTTCCCACGTAAATTAATTTTACTGATAAATACTTATTTTAACATAATCCTCTGTTATTTTAATGTCTTTTAATTTTTTTTTTGCCTTCAAAAAGGTTTTTTTAAAATTTTATTTATAATCATTCAAAGTAATTCTATCTTTTTCAACAATTCCTAACAAGAAGCTTTCATTTCTGTTTATTTTTCCCACGTAAATTTTCAGTGCTGCCATTATTTAAGCAAACGGAATGTCACAATTAATTGCTAAATGAACATTTTTAATCAATTTTAATGTAAAAATATTAATAAGTTATAGTTTTGCATTATATAAATATCGATGAATTTAAAAGAAAATGATTTTTAAAAAGTTCATTGATATTTAGAATCAGCGATTAAAAAAATCAAATGCCAAAAACTATCTTTTTTTTTAAAAAATTAAAAAAAAAACTTTTTTTTTCACAAAACAAAAATATTTTGCATATTTTATGATTTTTTCTAAAATGAATCAACATCATTACTTTGAAATAAAAATGATTTTCAAAACTTTTAGAATCAGTGATTTTAAAAAAAAAAGCCAAAAACATTTTTGAACAAATTTTAATAAAACACTCAAAATACTTAATTCAATCATTTAATAATTTCTTCTTTTATAAAGGTAATTGCATGAAACTTTTTTCCCCCGTGTCGAATATTTAAAAAAATCCTCACAATTTTACTTCAAGAATTAAAATAGTAGTGAAATTTTGTAATTTGAAAAATTTATACTCTCTGTCTTTTTTTCAGCATACAACTATTTTTAAAAAGGCTAAATTTTCGTTTCCGGGAAATAAAAAATTGCAGCGAAAGAATTCTAAAGTGAGTGGGTGATTTTTAAATTCCGACTGTTTGCCTATTCGAGGGTTTTTGGTGACGGCCCTCGAAATTTTCAACCATGCTCAAGTGACGAGGACGACACCTGAGCTTTCACCCATCTTTAATAATTACCATACCACACCAACGCAAGAACAAATTTCGAAAAAGGGAGTTTTTATGACATTGTTAAAGAAATCACACACATCGCGCGCATAAACACACACACACACACACACACACACACACACACACACACACACACACACACACACACACACACACACACACACACACACACACACACGCACGCACACACACGCACGCACGCACGCACACACACACACACACACACACACACACACACGCACACACACACACGCACACACACACACACACACAAGTGCTATCGGCCTGAGGGAAACACGAAATTTCCATGAGGGTGAAGTTATTCACTCGGTAAAAGCCCGTGCAACGCCGGGCTAAGCGGAGAGGAAAGAAATCAAAGTAATTTCGAAAAATAATATTGGAAGTGCTGAATTTGTGAAGATTGAGTGAATATTAACGTCCCACTGTTCAGCTACACGAGGCCTTTTGGGATCGGTCCACGTAATTTTGATCCATGGTCAAGTGACGCGGACGACACCTGAGCTGGAACACCCTCTCCTAACTACACCACCACACCAACGGGAGGACGTTTGTGCTCTCGACAGATTTTACGTGCACCGCGCCCCTACACTGCGGGTCTTCAGTGGTACTACGATCGAGAATTTGTGAAGAGAAGGGAAAATGTTAAGCAACAAAGCCATGACACGCACTCACGGGACATGCACTCATATCGTACGCGTCATACCCCACAAAAGTGTTGGCGTTAGAATAAAAGGAGGAAATTAACATGGGGATTAAGTTATACCCTCGGTATAAGCCCGTGCAACGCCGGGCCATGAAAGCTAGTTTTAAATAAATATCGAGTTTTGTATATTCATTTTTATTTAAAATACATCAAAATAAACGTTTTACAATTTTTACAAGCTTTCAAAATAAAAAAAAAAATACTTTTCTTAATCATAGGCTTTGATGTCTATTCTAGCAGATACGATTTTGCTTAGTAATAAAAGTATTAACATTTGATTCCATATCGTAAATTTTATAGCTACTTTTTATTTTAATATCTTAAATAACCCGAATGTATTTTAAGTTAGATGATATAATTTTTCTTAAATTGGTAAATGCTTCATACTTAATAGGCTTTTTTGTGAATGATAATGGGAGGCATTTTTTACTTTCAAGAAGTTTCTCAGAAAGAAGGAAATAGCATGAAAGATCTTTATTTTACAAAAAAAAAAAAAAGAAATAAATAAATAAAAAAAAAGAAGTGTAGCCCTTTCTTAAGTTGCATTGACCGAAACGAAACTCATTTGTATTCCCTCCGAATCTCAAGAGAATGTTGGTAAAATTTCCCTTCACTTATTGCATTTTCAGGCCGATTTCTTGAAAATTCCATTGAGACTTTGGAAAAAAAGATAAGATGGAAAGGATGTAAATTTTATTTTGAGTGCAAGATTTTCAAAATTGAATAAATAAAATAAAGGTTAAAGGAGTGACATTCCTCACGACTTGAAATTTTTAATTAAGAATTGCTCTAATTTCTGTTTCAGAATCAAAATGCCGAAGTGAATGAAAATTTTCGTTGGGCCTTTTCTTAGAAACTTTAAAAAGTACTATAGTTAAAAGCTTAAATATTTTTTAAGCAGAAAAATATGCTATGAAACTATGACCATGTATCATAAATTACATTATGTTTTGTAGAGTAATAACATTTTCATAAGCTAAAACCAGTGGATTTATTTTTAGTAATGAATCTGATATACAGGGGGATTTGTTACCAGACAGGGGTGTATAAGGGTTAGAGAGACGACTCAGAACCATATAGGAATGCTGGATCGCAAATGCCGTGGTTTCGAGCTATGATGCAAAGAAGCATAGAAAAAGAATAGAAACAGCAACACAGTAATGGGACAGATTTATTGAAAGGTTATACTACAACAGTTGTTCGAAATTACGACCAAAATGTCTGGCTGGCCTGACATTCCTGATAAGATTCCTCCCGGCAGCCTTGCGGTAGATGACTCTGAACCGAAGGTTTCGCGAACACCAATCCTTCTGGAAATCGTCATTAGCGATCCGTTTCTTGAGATAGTAGGATGAACCAGTATTCAAACGAGGAACTGGTCGTCATACTGATCGTGTATGGAACTGCGGATTGTAAAGGGTACTTCGCTCTGAGACTGTACCAGAAACGTTACGCGAACAGGCATGTTCCACATCACAAGACCTTCACAAGTATGAATAGAAAGTTACGATTGACTGGTTCTTTAACAAGAGCTACTATGAATCGAAAGCGAATGACAAGGACACCTGACAATAAGTAGGAGGTCTTACATCTAGTAGAAAACAATTCAAGGACGAATACTCTTGAGGCTCCTGAACTTCTTCACTCAGAATATGTTCCTCCGTCATTGCACATCTTCGCCGTACCAACACGACGAGGATACACACACGGAGGATATATATATTATATATATATGTGTGTGTACACACATATATCAACGTATCGGAAAGATTTTATAAAATATTGTGTAACACAAAAACCTTCTCCATAATTCTTTTAAAATAAATTAAACATTAATTTTTATTAATTTCATCGAAATTTTGAAGAATTTGTCTTTTGCTTAAAATTAGGGTAAAATATTTAAGATGTACTTAGTAGCAGCTGTTATATTGTTTAATTGTATATGTGATGATTGAGTGGTTAATCCTTTCACGAAAGAGCAGTTTAAAAGGGAATAAATAGATGGATAGTAACAGTTTATGTTTTAAACTCTTATTATTTTAAGATATTATAAAGGAAAATAATTTTCCAAATTTAAAAGGTTTATCATTTATTATTTATTTACTAAAATACTTTAGTATTTTTTCTTTCAAGATTCGAGACATTTATTACTTTATTGACTAGTATAATTTTGATAAATTTTTTTATTAGTATTTGTAGTGTTGATTATCACGGATTCATTGATTTTCTTAATTCTAAGCTTTTCTATTGATAAATTTATGGAGAATAGTAGGTATCTGTAATATCTTTTCACAAATGTATAAATTATACTTTGTAATGCTTATGCAAGTACAGCTCCATTTAGAAATGTTAGAATATTGCAGGAAAGAAGCCCAAAGTTGTTTGAGGTTTGTTTTTATATTAATAGAAATGAGAATTTTTGAGAATTTTATGGTATGGTAACATATTCTACATCTTTTGTAGAGGAGAATAATATAAAGTAAAGCTTTACAGAAGACATTTCAAAGGTTTTTAGAAATAAATCTTTTTTTTTTTTGGAATTCAAAAAATTAGAACAAGTATTATACCATTTGAAAAAATTAATATTCTTAAAATTAATATTTTATATATGGATTATTGTCCACGAGTTTATTTTTGTCATCTGGAGTTGAACTCTGAAAATGTTTCTTCTTATTAAAACACACGTGTTCTTTTTATAATTTAAACAGGAGGAATCGGTAAATCAAGTAAGTAGTTGTGTTTTTAAATGAAGTAGGATGACCTTTGTCGTTTGGCAAGATGCATAATTTTGATGGAAGGTAAAGTCATCTTCCAATAGATTTTCTGATGATAGAACAATAAAATACCCACGTTCTTCTGAAGTTTACTTTGCCTTTCAAAATATACAGCGCTCAACTTTCATTATGGTTTATTTAATTTTTTTTATTTATAATTATTTCAGATCTTAACAATATAAGATTTAGTAATTGATTTTTCAAAAACATTCAGCTATTATTTTGCCCTTAAGTCCTTTTGAGTTTTTTGAATCTTAATCCCCTCTTATCTTTTTCTAAATTTTTGGATTTGAAAATGCTTTTTTTTGTATTTTAATTATTCCCAAATTAATTAGTGTTTTAAATACCCTATGTTTTGGCAAATCTGTACGAAACTTGTATTCTTTCTCGAAAATAGCCCAAAAATGTTTTACTCTCTTTAACTGCTATTTTTAGGGATTAAAAGAAAAAGCAAGATCATTAAAGACAAAAGAGATTTATAGGGATTGTGAAAGTTTCTTTTTTTCATTTTAGCATCTTTTTTTTTCACCTCTTAGAATTGACAACCTTTTCCTTAAAATGCTGTTTAACAGCTAAAGAGCAGAAAAGATTATATGAAGATTAGAAACAAGTGTGTGTTGTTGTTCGTAAATAAAGTTATTATTCAAAATTAATGAGGAGGAAAGTCATTTTGCTTAAGAACCATGAATTATTATCACAGTACTGACCTTGCTTTTGTGTAAAAAGCTTAGTAAAACGGATTTCACTCGCTGTACCTTAATTTTTTTTGTTCATGTGTAATCAATAATATGACAAAATTTTCCTTCCATAAAATGAAAATTAAGTAGTGATATTAATACATATGTATGTATATATATATATATCATGTCTAAGTTTATATCTATATACACCAAGTTGAGCATATATCAGACTTTAATCAGACCTTTTGCTCTGTATGGAAGTGAATGTTTGACCCTCAATAAAGCAGAGGAACAAAAGTTGCTAATTTTTGAAAGAAAAATCTTCGGACCTATTCAAGAAAACAATGAGAGGAGAATTCTTCACAATCATGAAATTTACAGGAAATAAGGAAAATATGGCGGGACTGACATCGTGAGAACTATAAAAGCATCACGTATTAGGTGGCTGGGCCATCTGTACAGATATGTTGATGCTTTTCCTACCAAGATGTAACTTTTTCGAAAATTGAAGGGGCCAGACGTAGAGGACGACCACCTACACGATGGTTAAACGATGTTGAAAAGGACCTCAAACTAATGGGAATCAACCGATGAAAGGCCGTCGTGACTGATGTGAAATGGAGGTGGATCAGCGAGTCAGCCTTGGTCTGCAAAAGGCTGTTGAGCTTATGAAAAAGATATATATATATATATATCAAATGGTTGTTTTTATATATGGATTTCCTGCATTCCAACACCGATCAACCTATCACTATAAAAAATGGCATGAATATGCATTTTTCGAGGAGAAGTTTTTGTGCTATCCTTATTGCAGCTCCCACCAGGTGGCGCTACAGCAAAGAACCTTCTGCACTGTTCACTTAATCACCAAGTTGCAAACATGATTACCAAAAATAAAGCCAACTTGGCTCTATCACTAACATTTCGCTAAAATTCCATTAAAATGCCATTATAATGTAAAGAGCGGCGTTGCATGCAAATATTACAATTTTAACATAAAAAAAATACAACAGAAAGTAATATTAACGTATTATGCATCCAGACGTAAATTATTTGCATTACTTTAAGCGTTCATTACACAAAATCTGAAACAATGTGTTACTTTTGCTGAGTAGAGATCAACTTAGGAAGGTGTTTTCAAAAATCAACCCACAAGAATGTTTTGGGGCGTTATTAATAAAAAAAAATCTTTTTATCACAGCTATTAGATCTACAGACTTAAAATTTAACAAATATGGTTTTTTTGTTCAGCTGAGATATGTAAAAAGCTTTTTTTAATTTATAATTTTTAATTCTCGTAAAATTAACTCATTAAAAACTTCTTTATCCTTTAATTTTTATTATTTAATTTTTCAATTCCCCCGTGCGAAGAATGGGTATACAAGCTAGCATATATATATATATATATATAGTAAGTAATTCCACACTTCTAGAGATATTTTATTTCATTCATAATTGTCTTAAGCCCTCCAAGATTCACTTGATAATTATTTTTTTAGTTTACTGGCCTAACTGTTAACCACAACTTTGTCTCCTGAAAAACAGACAAGTTTGCGCTTTTCCAAACCAAGATGATACAAAATTGAAACCACAAAATTCCAAAAGCTCCCGGTTGAAGAAACTGTAAAAACTGTGATATCCGGAACAAAAAAAACAACAACCCGTTTTTGTGAACCGCCTCATAATCGCGCGTGTTTGTGTTGTGCTTTTTTTCCCATCGCTTTATATGTTTCAAAATTAATATTTAAGGTATCCGACTGGTTGCGACACCTTTTCTTTTAAAAAAAAAGGAGATATGGGGATTTTTTTGTTATTTTTAGATTTGTTTAGTTTATTTTAAGAAAAATGTGCTAAAATTAAGAAGAGAAAAAGAAATTATTATTACTGAAATGGGGGAAAAATAGGTAAAAATTAATAAAAATTAGCATAAACGTGGTTCATTCTGTACCAAAGGTTTATGATCAAAGTTTCAATTTTTTCATTCTAATGTGTTGCTATATTATTCAATTTTGAAATGATCTTCAGGATAAGAGATATTTTCTTTTTTACAAAAACTAGAGCACTTTATCTCAGTTATTATACGAAATTGCTTAGAAAAACAGTGATTATATTCACGTAAGGGACTGTAAATTTTGTAATAAAGCAGTGAATGATAAATCTGCAGGTTAAAACAATTCTAGTATTACACAGAACTCACAGAAAAAAATTTCAGTTAATTATAATCAAAACTTTTTAGCAATCGCTGACCCCGTTTGATTATTTTCAAAAAATCACATTTCGATTAAAACGTGTTTTAAAGCATGACATCTTGTTTAAAGTAATGGCTTCTGCTTTTACTAAAACACTTGTAGTTTTTGTTCTAGTGAACGGAAAATGATAAACTTGGTATTTTTATAAAACTAATAAGATGGTCCATAAAATAAAACCATAAAACAAATTCGTCAATTTTTGGCAAAATTCACAATTTTAGGGTAGTCGGATACCTTAAGCAACTGAAATACCAAAAGGTCTCACCCTTTTAACGACTACTACAATATGAAGACTTACACAGTAATAAGTATTTTATATCCCATGAAATCATCTTATATATAATTACAATAATCAAGAAGGAAGATTGTTATGACAGATTTTATATTTTACTCGTAGAAAGAAATTTTCTTTTAGTGAAACATCATTTCCATAGTCACTAAATAAGGCCTGTGTTCCGCCTTTTTTTTCAGAGGTTTATCACCAATGTCCTTCATATTTTTTCAGGGGGATAACACCAATAATCACTCAATCTAATTGTAATTTTAAACTAAAAATTTCATTTTTGACTAACATATTATTCCGAGACAAATATTGTCCTGTTCAGGTTTGAATATTTTCCTTTTCTCCAAAATTTATAGTGTAAGAAAAAAGAATATTAATACTTTTTCCCCTAAGAAATAATGTAATTTCTCTCATTTAAAAATATCCGTTTCACCTTTTTTTTCGAATATGTTTCATCATTTTGATCATATTTTTCAGGACTTGTTTCACTGATAAGAATTATGAAAAAAATTTAATTGAAACTGTATTAATTCAATTTGGTGACATGTCATAGTATATCTTAGACTTTACAAGAAACAATTTTTTTCGCGGAAAAAAGTAAAAACTAATTTTACTACTTGGGTACAGAAAATTATAACGAGGAAGGGATTTGAGACCTTACTTGACATGGTGCATTGGACCGAACACATTACGAAAAAGAAAAACTAAATTCATAATTTTTTTTTTTTGCTAAAGAAATTGCGAAAATGATGTTAGAAAAAATCCATAAAATAATTATTCTTAGAAAAGTAAGTTTCGTAAAAAAGGTATAGAAAAAGGAACTATTCTAGAATTTGAAGTTTTTTAGCACAGTAAAAATTTATTTTGATTAGTAATACTGGACTCGTTTTCATTAGAACGCAACTTGCTAATTAATTTTTCACACATTTCTTTTTTCAATTCTTTCAGAAACTTATTTTATTTTTTCATGTTTGATATTTCCCTTCCAAGTTTTCGATCGTACATTTTTTCTACATTCTTACTACTTTTCTTTCAATTGATATCACTGACAAGTAATATTAAATATTTTTTACAAGAAAATTACTTCCTTATTTTTCTCACAAAATTCTTTTTTTTTTCAATATTATGTAATGATTTTGCATAAATTGATAGTAACATGTTTTTTTCTGGTTTAAAATAAATTCCTCGTTTTTTTAAAAAAATTTAAACTGTTCAAGATAAATTTTTACAATAATTATTTAAAAATGACTTAGCATGAGTAAAAGAAAACATAAGTTTGAAATTTCATTAATAAGGAGTATTAAAGTGAAATCAAGTTTTCCTCCAAGTGTTTTAATTTGTAAATTATTTTATTTAAACGTAAATTATGAAGAAATTATTAAAACACTTAAAATTCCAATGTGACCACTTTTTCTTTTTAAAAAGAATACACTCAAATATTTTTCTTGAATTTAATTCAACAACTTTAACTAATTAAGTTTTAATAATAGATGCAATATATTAGTCTCATACAAATATAATCGTTTTAAAATTTTGTCTTTTATTTTTATAGTCAAACGAAAGTAATATTTTCAAAATATTACCGCAGTAAAAGATGAATTATCAAGTTTGCTTAGAATCGACATTGAAGAAACAAGTAAATGTTACGAAATGTTCTTCTTTTTTTCTGAGCATTTTTCATTTGAATCTTAAGATAAAAATTAGTATAAAAAAATTAGGAAATTTATCGAATAGAGCATTGTATGAATTATTGATATTCAATTAGCATTATAATTCTTTTAATACAATTTCTTACAATACCTGTTTCCAAAAATCAAATTTATTGTTATTTTTTTACTTTTCTATAAATTATATAATAGCATAAGCACTTTTAACGTTTATTTTTTTCTGAATAATTACTTTAATACTACCTGACAGTATTAGCTAAAAGTTTATTTTAAAAATTCTTGGATCAGGAAATTAAATTACTTAAAATTCAATTAAAGAAGCATAAACATACTAGCAGTTCTAAATCTTAAATTTACTGTAATCCAGTACACAATTTATTCTGGCAAAAAAATAATGCATCAATATAACAAATGCTCTTTCGCTTTATGTACATTTTTAAAAAATTAAATTCTACCTGTTTGTCACATTAATCAAAAGTAGAAAGCAAATTTTAATTACAAAGACGTTATGCAAAAACACTACAAAACCATACAAAATATATGAGAAATTAAAAACATAATACAAAAATTCTTCATAATGTAAGTAAAATCAATCTAAAAAATAAAACATTTGAATTCAAAATAAGGTGAAGGATTTGGAAGAAGAGTAAAATTATTGATTCATTGTTCAAAAGAATTTCGGAAACAATGAAAGTAGAGGCTGAAAACGAGTTTCCTAAAATTTCTTCATTATAATTTTTGTTTAAAACTGTATGCAGATTTAATATAAAAAAACATGAAATCAATAAAAACTTTTAAAACTTTTAAGTGTTTTTTTCACCTCTTCTGAATTATATTTTTATTCTTTCTTAAATGTGATATATTTTGAGTTTCTATGAAAAGTTGAGTAAAATAAAGCTTCTTTTTATAAATTCTTGCTTTGATTTTGTTTTGAGAAAATTTTAAATATGTAAATAATTAATCTGCTTTTTTATTCTTCCATACTTAAAGGATATTTCTATACTAATAAAATAAGTCATAATGAATCAATTATTCATTAGTGACCGAACACAATCAAATGAAATTACGTATGTAATATTTTGTTAACATTTCATTTTGATTTGACCCTGGAAAAAAGTAAAATGATTTTAAGAGGTTAGAAGAATTTGTACCTTGAACAAAATTGAGGATGGTCATTTAAGAAATTCCTTTTCAATCGCTTTTGCAATAAAAAACATCAATCTGAATTTTATATTTACGATGATTGTATGATGAATATTTTTGGACGATATATCCTGTAATATATTATTTAAATATTTTGAAAAATATAACTTTTTAAACAGTAACTTTCTTGACAGATTTAATCTTTTATTGTAATGAGAATATTGAATCAAGATGGATAACTAAATTGGAAAAAGCTACCAATAATATTATAAATTAAATAAACATCAAATTGTTGAAGATTTAAAAATTTTTTCCTTTCAAAATATTGTTTATTTATGCAAGCTAAAATATCCAAACACTTTGGTTGTGCCAGTTTCGGCCAAAGATCACTTTTTTGTGTGTTTCATTTTAAAATTCAAGAACATTTTTTATCATGGAACTAAGTGGTCATGATCCCAACTGGAGTTGCTTTTGTCAAATCGTGGCTTGGTGCAGCTAAAAACCCGGCGTGTAGAAGGCCTGGAGCGTTTTAAGTCTGTCGAAGTTCAAAGTCCTCCTGTTGGCGTGGTGTTGAAGTTTGAAGGGGAGTGTATTACTTCCGGTGTTTTCGTTACTTGATAACGGTTCAAATTTTTATAAGGTCCGTCTTCTATACCTTGGTGTAACTTCGAAGTGCTACATAAAAATAAATTAATGAAATAAAAATATTTCATATTATTTTTAAATGGTGTATATATATATATATATATATATATATATAATTTTAACCTTT
The DNA here is from genome assembly GCA_019973975.1 of Trichonephila clavata. Lineage (NCBI taxonomy): Eukaryota > Metazoa > Arthropoda > Arachnida > Araneae > Nephilidae > Trichonephila > Trichonephila clavata. The sequence goes on from BMAO01006781.1 coordinate 68,923, forward strand.
CATAACTGCTTTTAATTTGTTTCTATGATGATTAAAAAACATGAATCATTTATCATTTTTAAATTACTATAAGTGGGCATTTCAATGTCTTTTAACTGTAAAAACTCGGATGTCATATATACGTACACACTGCGTAAAAACAGAATTTTAAAAGGCATTTCTAAAATCGATTACCTAATTGGTATATAACTATAATAGTTTTAAATATTTTTATTTTTGAATATGTATTCATGCTCAATCTCAAAATTTATAAATATGTTCGCTCAATTAATTTTCACAAAATCTTTTTAAAACTTTAACAACTTATTGTACTTGTATAAACTATTTATCGTCCGTTATTTTTAAAATTGTGATAGTGCTATTATCATGTATCATGCTTTTGAGATGTATATATATATATTTTTGCAAATATCTTATTACTTGTTATTAAGCAATAAAAAAAACCGAGCATAATTAATTTTGGCAGTACTCTTACGTACAATTAATATGGCTAGAAAAGGTTAAATTTTTATGTAACATTTTTTAACTATAAAAAAAATCCCGAAGTCACAAAAAATTAGTTTTTTTTGTGAAGTTATAGATTATATTTTATATGCACCAAGGTAGGGACCCCGAACAACCCTAAAAGTTGGTACCCTTTGAATAACTTTTTATTTATGTATTTTTATTATATTTTATCATTTCCTATAATGTTTTTATTTAAAAAATGATACGAGATGAAATTTTTCACATTTATTCACACAATTTTAAAAATTTAAATTTTTGAAGAAAATTTGGATAATTTTAAGGGTTTACTCCTTTTATAATTATTAATTTTTGGACCTGAAACTTTTTTGTATTATTCTTAAAGATGTTCTAAACAACTTTAGAGATCGATTTTACAATAAATTAATTAATTTTGTTGAAAAAAGAATATGTTGTTGATAAACAAACCAAAATTCAACAAAAAAATGCCAATATCTCCTACATTAAACTTTTTCTTAAAAAAAGTATTCAGTTTACAGAAAATGGATCTTTAATTTTGTTACATGCTTTTTATATAACATGCAGGAAAAATGAAAATGATTGGAGAATAATTGTGGAAGGAGTGGCACTAATTTATCGAAAAAACACAAACTGCGACAAATCACTTTAAAGTTTATAATTCTGAAAAAATAATTTTTATAAACTTAAATAAAATTAAAATACCACTTAAAGACGTTAGTTATATATTTGTCTTTAGACTAATTACATTTTCGTATTTTTTCAACCCGTTCGTTTTTATAAATGATCCATTTTTAGACAGTATTAATTTCACTAGAAAATTCAAGAAAAATGTTTAAAATTTTTTTTTTCTGTTATGACAAAAAGTTTAGTTTCTTTCTTCACACAATATTAAAGTATTATATTAATATGAAAAACATGAGGCATAAAAACTGAAATTAGGAAATAATTAATATAAAATTCCTTAATTCAAAAATTTTACATGCATACATTTCACAAAGAAAAAAAAATTACATTTTTGTAATGCCTCGGTAATATCTTGTTTTATATATTACACATTCTTTTTTATAGTTATTATTTCTCTTTTTAAAAATCAAAACACTTCTTTTTTTAGCTTTTTTTTTAAACATGGGGTGTGGTCAAGTTGCCTAATCAGTTTTTCAAATGAAATTGTATTCAATTTCTAACTTTCCAACATTCACAAATGATATATCATTCGAAAGATAATAATTTAAAGAATAAGATTAAAAAAAAACGATTATTTGGTCAATTTTGGGGAACCAAGTTTCCTTAATTGAGATTTAAATTAACTACAAAATATTACAAAGGAATTTTTAGGGACGGATTTTGAGACACGCGTTTTTCCCGCGTGTTTCTATTGTAATCCATAATTGGGAATTGTGATTAATATTAATAGCTAAGATTATTACTTGTTACTAAGTTCTACTATCACTGAAAATATCAGTTTAAATGTCAAGTCGCATAGTCATTTCGTAGCTTCTCCATATTCATCAGTGAATAGTGGAATGCCTACTCTTGAGCTAAAGTGAGAAGAGGTGATTCCTATCCTTACGTATCTAAGCTTTATGTTAAGTACGTATCAGATTGCGACCCAGAAAGTATTAATTTTGTGTGAGCGAACACACACTTTTAATTTTTTGTTAGAATAACTGATTTAATTTTTCAAAATTTTTATTTAATATGAAAAATATTTATAATAAAAAATGCTAAGAAATAATATACGTAATTTACAAAAATAAATAGACGCACGCATTAAATTAATAAATGTTGATTTTTCCTTTTTAAAATTAATTTATACTTTGGTATGCTCACTTAATATGAAAAATGAGTTTAGCTTCTTCCTGAAAAAGAATCTTGATTTTAAAGAAATGCTCACTACTCTGTACATTGTGAACATATGATAAATGATTATACTTAACTCCTAATTAAATTATTACTTTAACTTTTCATGAATTATTGTGATTTATTTCTCGTAAATATTAAGGTTTCCAGATGTATGGACATTTCTTAAGCATATCTTCAGTACAGAAATTCCTAAATGTTCTTTAAATGCCTTAATTTTCATTATTCAAGCTTATGAATTTAACATGTAATCTGTTGAATATAATATATTTTATCATTATAGAACTAAGTTTTAAACATAAGATTTGTATTTCATAATTTTTGACTTTTGAGAAATTAATGTTCTTAAACAAGAAAATTAATTTCAACAGACAACAAGATTCACATGAAAACATTTGATAAATAAATTTAATTAAATATCGTTGATTAATTCAAAACTTGTAAAATCTGACGTGGTAAAATATTTTTTAACAAAAATCTATACATTTCTGTATATTTTGTGAAGTAAAACTGAAATTAACTGCCATTTATATTGAAAGGAATTTTTTGTACTGATAAATTTAGAATGAACCAAGGAAACTAAATTACAGATCCGTAACAAAAAAAAAGACCTACATGTATGCTTTTAAACTTCATAACCTTTGGCTTTTAGAAAGAGTGGAATTAGTAACGTTATTTAAAAATGAAGATAAATGAAACTAAGCTCACTTTTATATTTGAATTTAACAATTTTTTTACTGTATATACTAAAGACATAAAAATTTTACTTATTCATAATCAATCATGCCCTGGTATTTATAGATTATTTTAGTAATATGTCTAATATCTGTTTAAAATCACCCAATTTATTTTGTCGGTCGAATTAAATAATTTATCCAAAAAATATATTTAGAAATAGAAAATTAAACTTTTAATCGTTCAGTATATTAAATTTAGCATGATTTCTGCAAAATTCTTTTTTATAAGACGATTTATAAAATTTAATTAATTTACATAGATAATACGGATACGTACATGTAGCTTAATGAAGGAAGGAAAGACAAATTTTAAGAAGTAATTCTTATTTTTTACAAGTCATATTAAGGAATTTATATCCGTTTCACCATCAAAACATTTAAAAAAATAATAAAATTTATTAAACGGTTTAAGATAACCAAAGACTTGTAGAGAAATTCCAGCAAAATAGTTATAACTTTAGTGTATATGCTTGTTTTATAAATAAATGAAGTATTTTTATTCAAATGGCCCTAAACACTTCGAACGCATAAATTAATTATTTAGCAATCACTCTCAAAAAACATTATACCAGAGTGTTCACATTTAAAAATAACTAAGATTATAAAGATTCTATTTTCCTTAGTAAGAAATGTAATTTGTTTTTTGAAGAACTATTAAATAAATATTGAAAAAGAAAAGGTATTTAAAGAGAATCTTTTCAGCGCATGAGAGGAAAAGTAAATTTCTTCCTTTGTCTTAAAAATATCCATTTTTTCTTTAAGAGTAAGCGAAGAAAACTTTAAAAAAATGAGCACTTTTGTTATTTATTTATTTATTAAATAAGATCACCTTATTAATGATAAAGAGTTTCTTGCAGGATATTTTAACAGCATTCCAAACCATTGTCTTCTAGGGAATGTAAAAAATATTTTTTTAAGCCTCAAATATTATGTAAAATAAAATGGTTATTAAGAAGGAGTTTTCCTGCATTTTCCTGCATATGTCGACATCTCTCCTTAATTATTTTATCTTCAAAATGGATTTTATTCATGCAGCATAGAAAAGTTTTATTCAAACTTTGATACTAGCTTCCTAGTTTTTTAGAACTGAATTTTAAGAAAAGATTTAAACCTTCTTGTATTTATTATTATTATTTTTTTTTCATATTTCGGGTATGATGTTTAATATCAATCTAAAATGTATTATTTAAAATTAAAATTATAAAAATAAATCAAATAACAATGCAATTTAAATTTAGCTACTAATAACTTATTACAATAAATATGTGGTACTGTTTACAGCTAATAACTTATATATATATATATATATATATGTATTGTCATTCAAGCAAACTTCTTTCTTAATTTTTTATTATAATTATATCAAAATTTTAACAGTCTTATCTCATAATTTAATTTATCTAAGTAGATAGAGACTACTATAAAATAGCCCTAGTTTTTCTCATCAAAATCAAGGTTACAGAAAAAATTAATTTATGCAGAAATTTTAAATAATTTTTATATAAGTTTATTAATTTATATAAAAAATAAATTTATTTAAACTTTGTTAATAATTTTTGAAAGAGAACCGAATAAAAGTACTTATTTTTATGATAAATAGAAAATAAAATATGTATACATATATAAAATTATGATTTATTTCAAATAAAGTTTTTAAATCGCTAATAAACAAAATATTAAGAAACTAATTATCTCTTAACTAAAACATTAACATATAGTCATCTCTTAAATTTATACAAATATATATTTTAAATATTTTGAAACATTAATCTTCAATTTTCATCTAGTTTTATATTGAGAAGTATAAAGATAAGCATTTATCTTAGCGAATAAAAAAAGAAAAAAAAAGTCGTTACGTTGCTTCTACATTATTATGCTTGAATATTATTATTACAATTTAAAATTCTATTTTCACTTTGTAGTGCCCATGAAAAACCCGAAAAAGTTAAAGAAAATAATTAATTTAAAATGTGCTGAATTCATATCAAATTTACCTTTCGATTTAACTAGTAAAAATAGATTTTAATTGGTTATGAATCAGAAAATGCGGGCTGATTACTTAAGGTATTCCTTCACATGAAATTAATTAAAAATTATAATGTTAATTAATTACAATTTTTTATCTTAACATGAAGTTATTTATAAAGGAATTTAAAATATGTGTGTATAGAAATCATTCAATTAGCTTAAAAGCATATAAAAAAGCTTTTTTAATACTCTTGCGATCTGGAATGGAGAAACATTTTGGGGGTTCATGAATTTTATCCACAAAAAAATAAATGAATCAATGTGTGCTAAACACATCAAGAAACTTTATACTGTACAAAAAATAATATTTAAATATTAAATATATAGAGAAATATTATATATGAGCTTTTTGGAGCAATATTATTCTGTTTTGAGGCTGAATAGAATTTTCCTTTTCTCTGGAAATACGCGTCTTTTTTGTACTTCTTATGGTACATTTAAATTAAATAATTTATTCATGATTCTTTGCGTTTTCAACTTCCCATAACAAGAGGATACATTTCCTAGTATCTCGAAAATTTACTTATTTTCCATCTAAATCATATGACATGTTCTAAATGTAAAATATTTTACCATTTAGAATAGATTTACTATATTAAAACAGTTGTATACTTATAAATCTAATACCAAAATAGTCATTTTTTATATTTTAAATTCAGTTGCAGTTAGTAAAGAAATTTATATGTTTACTAAAATATTTCTATAAGTAGCTTAAAATTATAAATTTTAATGAATTTATAACATTAATATAGTCACCCTTATATGAAAGTTATTTATACGAGGGTAACTCTGAAATTTTTGAGATACGTGCAGACGAGAAGTTACAAAACAAAATTAATGGTTTAATTTGAAAATACTAAATATTTTAACACAGCAGACGACTTATAAATTTTAGATAGAAGAGAAAATGGAATTGACGCGAGAACATTAGCGTGCCATGATTTTCTATGATTTTATAGCTGGATTAAATCAAGAGGAATGCGTTCAATGGCTGCAGTTATCATTTGGTGATGAATCTCCATGTCATGTTACTGTATTCAGATGGTTTAAAAATTTTGCAGTGGTCACAGTTCTCTTTAGGATGAAGAACACACAAGAAGCCGCAGTCGGCAGTAATCCCGGATAATATGTTTGCCATATGAAAAATGTTAATGGATGATAATTGACGTACTTACCAAATGGTACAGAAGGAACTTAACTTTGGATCCGCAACCATATACAAAATTATTCATGAAGAATTACATGTGAAAAAAGAAGTTTGCTGTTGGGTTCCCCATAATCTAACTGAGCACCAAAAAGAGGAGCGTGTCAGAATCAGTAAAACAACCCCTTAAACTGCTAAATGATGGGGGCCACTGCATCATTTCTAAAAGTGTAACGGGAGATGAAACGTACACGCTGTTTTTTGAAATTTCAACACGTCAAGAAAGCAAAGTATGGGTCTTTGAAGATGATTCTACCCCAACAATGGGGAAAAGACAACGAGCAATGAAAAAAAAATGTATATCGTTTTTTTAGAAGTATGGGATTGGTCAAAGCCTTCAAGTTGGAAGGACAGAAGACAGTAACAGCAAACTGGTATACCATTAAATGTCTTCAAAAATTCTCCAAGTAGTTAATGTTAGGGGACTAATGCTTCACCATGGCAATGCATCTTCCCATATAGCCGGATTAGCAGTTGAGATTCTTAAACAAAGCAAATTAAAGTGATAGAGCATTCACCTTATTGTCCGGATCTAGTTATGTGTGACTTTTGGTTATTTTTTAATCTAAAAAATATTTACGTGGACGTCGTTTTCATTCAGTAGTAGAGATTGATGTGGCTATAAATAAATTTTTTCATCAATTCCAAGAAATGAATGGTTTGAGGCATTTAATCTGTGGAAAATTCGTCTACAAAAGCGCATTGATGCTGGAGGAGGCTACTTGAACATCTGTAAAATGTTGTAAGTATAACTTTAAAAACATCGGAGCATCTCAAAAATTTCAGAGTGATCCTCATTTTTAAAGACTTCTCTATATTTTACGAAAAAGTAGATAAAAATTTTCATTTTTGTATTCGTATTTATATAGCTTTATTCATTTGTAGCACATCTTGCATATTATTTCAGAACATTATTTTGGAAATTTTTAAATATTTTCTATATATTAAAAAATCGATCATAAAGTTGAATGAAATCTGTATCAAACAAAGTGAATTTGAAGTATTGTATGATCCAATTAAATTTTGCCTAAAATGCTATTAATTATGAAACATTAAATATTTTTTAAATATTTTAAAGCAACCCACACTATTTTAAAGCTTTTTAATACTATTTGGAACACAGGTAATGTGCTTGCATTATGGCGCAAATCAATTATATTTTTAATACATGAGAAGGATAAAGATCCCAGTGATATTAAAGGATATAGACCAATATCATTGACAAGTATCTTATGTAAAACAATGGAAATAATGGTAATAAAAAGGTTGGAATGGTATGAGGGAAACTCTAATTTTATTGCCAACGAACAGAGAGGTTTCAGACAGTACTGAACTACCAGCCAACATGTTACAATCCTAAGCCAGACGGTGAAAGCTGCGCTGGATAAAAAACACATTTTGTCAGCTGTATTTGTGGATCTGAAATCTGCATATGACTTAGTTTGGAGAGAACATCTTCTTCTGAAACTTTCAAATATTGGTGTCCATTCAAACTTGTTCGGATGGTTTAAGAGTTTCCTCAGCCAACGAATCTGTAGAGCTCGATACGAGGGTTGCTATTCAAAATACAAGATTCTAAGGACTGGTCTACCACAGGGAGTCGTTTCCAGCTGCCTCTTCTTTATTCTGTATATAAACGACCTAATTGCTGAGTTGGAGAGACTTGTTGGAGTTAAATGTCTACTATATGCAGACGACCTCGTGTTATGGACAGAAACGCCTAAATATCATGCTAAGGAGAAATCTGAGGCAATCTTGAATAAAGCTATGGATATCCTTGATAATTGGTGCCAAAATAATAACATGAAAGTAAATCTGGATAAAACAGTCTACCAGACTTTCTCTCTCACCCATCAGACATTGCAACTGAACCTCTCATACCAAGGAATGAATGTTCTCCAAACAAAGTGTTTCTCATATTTGGGCATTAACTTCGATCGAAAATTAACATGGAGACAACACATTGAAATGACCGTGGAAAGCACGACTAAGAGGTTAAGTCTTTTGAAAAGAATTGCTGGCTCGAAATGGGGTTGTTCTAAGACAACTCTGGAATTAACATATAACGCTTACATTCTGCCAGTCATTACCTACTGCTGCGAGCCTTTGGTTTCGGCATCTAAACAGGTGATTGATCTCCTAGAAGTGTTCCATAACCGAGCATTACGGCTAATTGCGGGAGCTGTGAAATCAACACCAATCGATGTTCTGTTTTATCAACCCATCAAATGCCTATTAAATCTCTTATAGAAGAACGGTCTTTATTATTAAGGGAGAAAATTACCATAATCCCAGAATGTCTATCCCTTTGGAAGGATTCTTTATACTATACCAACAGAAATCTCAAATCACAGAGAGGCTTCCATCAGAAAGTCATGGTTTTTAAAGAGCTTCATAGTTTTCATTTCGAACCAGAAGATCTAATAAAATCTTCCTGCCCGACTGAAAGGTATGACTGCACTTTCAAAAGAGCTGCTCCATGAGGTCCAAAAGAAAGAAACACATAGCCAAATCCTAAGGATCCTTTCTTTGGAGACTTTGGATTCCTTATACCCTGAAGATGAATAGCTATACGTTTACACGAATGGTTCCAAGTTGATAGATTACAGTATAACGGGTGCTGGAGTTTGCTGCAACCCATTCTCCTTCTATACACCAATAGGAATTCACAGCACTGCTTTTGATGCCGAGATTTAGCTATACGTATTGCTCTATCTCAACTTCTTTGTCACACAAATCGTGTTTCAAAAGTAGTCATTTTGTGTGATTCAAGGGCAGTTCTCCAAGAAATATCTTCCATCAAGGCACCTTTGTCAGAGGATATTCTCAAATGTCAACTGTTAATTGGCGATTTACTTCAATGCCATATAGACATTGCCATGCAATGGATTCCGGCGCACTGTGGCATTGATGGGAATGAAAATGCCGGTTACTTTGCGAAGAAGGGGACAAAAATCTTTCAATTTTCTAACAATACAGTTCCTTTTATAGTGCCAAAAGAATTATAAGGAAATACTACAGAGAGCACTTCTGGTCTAAATTCAACCAAAAGAATAAAAAAAAGTGTGGTTTAGCAAACTCCTTCATATTCCAAAATGGCCACGAGATAGAGCAGTGGCCGATTTTAGAATCGCCACTGGCCACGACTGCCTGTCCAAGCATCTAAATATGATAGGCATTGCCCAGAGTCCACTTTATAAACTGTGCGACTCCAATGAAGAAATGGACGCCATTCATTTGGCACGCTGCCGTGCACTCAGCTCTGGATCCATGTGGAGCAGATATTGGGAGGCCAGACACAAAATTTGGGATTTATAGACTATACTGTAAACTTCTGTTTCTTTTCTTATTTTTCTTTTCTTATTTTTTGTGTTGTCCTTTGTTTTTTGTCAATATTATCTGTTTCTCATTTTGTTTGCAGTTGTCTTGTAATCCACCATTGGAAATAAAATTTTTTTGAAGATTGTATACAATCAAAAGCTCTAAAAATGTAGCATAGCAGTGGAACAAAGAGTTTAAATACCATCCACTTAATCGAGTTTTTTTTTCAGTAGAGCTTCAATATTCATATAAGCACACATTCCCTAAAGTGATTAGGAACTGTCTAAAAAGGAAAAGAGAAATGCAAAAACAGAACTACATTTTTTTTAACGAAAAAACTTCAGATTTTGTTTGTAAAGCAAAAAAGTATATCTAATGTGTTGAATTAGTTTTAAGTAGCTTTTGTCTCAGTAACGTGAAATATTGTTCAGTCTTAAAAATATTAAAATATTATTCATCATAAAAAATATTGAAAAAAGTTGGTTATTGATCAAAAACAATAATTAGAATTTTATTAATAATTGTCTAATTCAATGAAGTACTACAAATTCGCGAAATAAGTTTAATTTCATATTTTGCAAAAAATATTTAATGAAGTATTTGAAAAAAAAAACAAAAAAACCTAATAATATTAAATTTAAGATTTTAAGTATTTTGAAGTTTTTAGAATTTGGCAACTGAGTGTATCAAATTAAAATTTTTCCAAACTTGCGGCTGTTTAATAATCAACTTGTCACTTTAAATTTTGTTTTTACACTAAGTGAACATAAGTGTTTACTTGTGAGGTGAAAATAACTCTAATTGCAAATATAAATTCGTACTGGGAATTTCAAAGAACACCTTAAAAGGAAAACTAAGATCTTTCAGAAAAATATTTTTACTTAAAATTATTGCTTTAAGCCCTTAAACAAAACTGTTACCTATTTTTTGTAATACGTTTTAAAGAAAAATATTTTCAAAAACTAATTTTCAATGAATTAGGAATAAATTGCAGAATTTTGTTTAGTACAATTACAAATTTTTGAGTTTGCAAAAAGTAATACAAATCTAGAAATTATTAAGTGTAGTGTGAATGTCAAAAAATATACATTTTTTATAGCTTGTTCCTCTATGAAGTTGGCGAATCACCTGAAAGGAAGTCTTTAAGTTGTATTCAACTCCTTACTGAATATTACAGAATGAAAATCAAATAATAACTGAGCTATAAGAAGTTGTGTGTGTATTGAAGTTGAATGTAATGATAAACATATAATGATAACTCTAAAGTATAATTTTGCTAATGTCTTTACTAATTAAATACATCAAATGACTTTTAACATCAATAAAAGTAAATTATTCCAAAATAATGGCTTTCATGTACACTGTCGTTCTTTTTTAATTATTTTATTAGACTAATTTTGTTTAATTAAAGATGTTTGCTAATTTCCTTTCCGCGGCTTGCAGTCAAACAATCATGTTTAATTTACATTACGTCGAACATGATCCAGATGCTTGTAAATGATCTCATTTCCCCATAAAAGTCTAACAGGACATTTATTATCCTGGAAGTATAATTTAAATGTCCCTCAGAACCATTTAGAAATGCTTCGGAAGAGGTAATTCAGGACAAACATATTTCGTTACCCTGTCAGACAACGATATTTCGTTATTTGATATCAGAAAACTAAGGGAGAGCATTAACTAATTCTAGAAAATTAATTGGAATTCTGGTCATTCGTATGAGAAATAAATGTTCCTATTGATTACTTTTTTATCGTTTCTTTTTTTTTTGCTTGGCCAATTGGGAAACTAGGCTAATATCGAGAGTGATTTATGTTAATGTATAAAAATACAGCAGTGGCTCACACATATTACTTCCTAGTATTTATAAATGAGGACTATTATTTTGATAAAGTAAATTGTATTTCATGAAAAAATATTAAAAGTTTACCTCATAGAATCTGAATCTTATCGCATATTTGTTATATTATTGTATTATTTTCTGATTTAGGGGGGGGGGGAGATTTTTTAATTGTTTCGATGCTGAAATATTCAGCTCAATTTTTGTATGCAACATCTTCAATTTTCACTTCAAACATTCTGATACTGAATTTTGAGTTGTCAAATAAGTTACATAAATTAGTTTTATAAATATTTGTCTATTTCTTTCACAATTTTATTTTAACAATGTCAAAACTATCACTACAATAAAATCTAAATTACAACAATCGACAAAACTTTTAAATTATGATGCTCTAATAAGTCTAACTATGTGAAAAATAAGTATAACACTTCATTAAATAATAAATATAAATTATACACCAAAAGGAGAATAAAAGTGCTTATAAGATTTTTGTATTAAATAACGTTTAGCAAATATTGTCATGATTCAATATTAGAGGATTTAAAGGATACTCTGATCACAAAAATAGGCATAAGAAATTTTTTAAAAAATTAGTTTTTAATTTGAAGTATAAGTAATTTTACTTTAATCTAATAGAAAAAAGTTATGGGTATTGTTTAAATTAAAGTAAAGTTGAATTTCCCTTTAAACAATTCAAATTGTTACACGACTATGGAAATAGTTTTAAATATGATTCATTGATCTATTACATTTGTTAAATAAGTATTCTGCACACTTTCATTTGCTATGACTTTAATCTTTTTTAAAAAATGAATAAGTGAATTGAATAAGAAATAAATTTTAATTATTATTTTATTTTTTCTCGAAAAATGTGGAAATTTTCTTTGTAAAAAACTTACAAAAAAGTGTTTGTAATCCAATTTTAAATAAAATTTTTGTTCTAATTTTTGAAAAAATAATTAAGGATTATTTGGGTTTGATTAAATAAATTTCTCTAAATTATTTAAGAAAAAAAACACACTCAAATACTGGAGAAAATCCCGAAAGGAATATTTTAAGTTATTTTCTCCAGTGTATGAAAGAACATTTTTTTAAACTTCTATATAAGTACTCACTGATATGAATATTTTAATTTTCGTTATTCTGGAAAATCTATTATAACCCTTGTCAAGTTTAATCTGTTTTTTAGATAGGATATTTCTCTACTTGCAATTATTTTAATAAAATAATTCTAGCCTTTTTGCGCTTTTTACTATAGTTTTAATTTCTCATAAAATACAGCAATTTATTTCAGACCGCAAGCACACTAGATTTTTTGATATATCTGAAGAAAAATACTTATCAAACCAAATTACTGTCTTACATCTCATGTGAAATGGAATCTTGGAAAATTAGGCCTCTTTTAAAACCAGCAAATGGAGCAAAATGTTATACGCGCGTGGGGAGATATAAAATTTAGAAATCTGAAAAAAGTTCATTTTTTTAAAAAAAATTTTTTGGGCTGTATATTGTTTCATATATTAGAATGTAAATGAATTTTAGAGTTCACTTTTATGAATACTTTTAAAATGAGGAGGCAGCAAGAACTTTTGATAAATAACATTTATGGAGCCAAAGGAAAGGGAGAAAATAACTTCATTTATAAACTTGACACACACAACAATGTTTTCTAAAATATAATATTTATTTCTAATAAGAGAGTGTAGTAAAATGAGAGATTTTTTTAAAGCACTCCCAAAATTTACTAAGGTTATTTAGAAAGGCAGAATGAATTGAAAAATCTGTTGGAATTTTACACTTTTCAGTGAATTAGTCTATTATCAGGATTTAATAAATATTTAAGTATAACATTTAATAATAATAAACTAACTTAATTTAAAAGTTAATAAGTTTAAGTAAAACCAAAATACTACATTTCATAAAAGTAAAATGTTTAATTTTTCTAATAAAACTGATAGCTTCCAATATTTTTATTCTTTTCCAAACATTGTATCCAAACATAGTAATTAATAGTTAGTTATTCAAAATTATATAGTTTGACTAACGTTGAATTTCGAAGCATCGTGAGAGTAATTAACTTTGTAATTTTGAGCCAAAGTCAAGTGACAAATATGACATGTGAATTCAAAACTATTAAAAGTAGGTTTTAAACCTTTCAGTTCGCTTTCAGTGAAATGCTTTTGTTGGTTGAGTGAGTGAATATTAGAGTCACACTGTTCAGCTACTCGAGGGCTTATGGTGACGGACCTCGTAATTTTGAACCATGGCCAAATGACGAGGACGACACCTGAGCGGGCACTCCCACATCATACCAACGGGAGGACGTTTGAGCTTTGACATATTTAACGTGCATCGGTTCCTTCTGCACAGCAGGTCTTCAGGGTACTAGGCTGAAACTCATGACACGCCGACTACGAGTCCACGCCTTTAACTACTAGACTACCGCAGGCTTTGTTGGAACAATTCATAAAAATATTTTTTAATTGATTCTTTATATAAATATTTGTATCTTTTCCCTACCATATTATCCAAAATTTCTCATTCTATTTAATATTAACATTCTATTTAATGTTAACTATACAATTAATACTATTATTTAATGTGATTCTTTGTATACAAAACCAGAATTCGAGAAAAAAATCAAAACTTTTATTCAATTGCTCTAAAAGCGTTTCATCTTTATATATTTTAAATTTTACAGAAAATATGCGATATAAATTTCTACTTATAAAATAGGAACATAAACTAGTTTTTGTTTTTAATTCATTTATTTGAAAAATGAAAGGCTGCGTTAATTATAACAGTAAACACATTTAATGAGTTTTCTGTTTATTTCAGTGAAAACGTATCTTTATTTGAATGGAAATACGAAATAATTTCTTCAGCGTTAAATAGTATTAAAAATTTTAATTAAATTCAGGGAATTCACTCAATGTTTGTTTAATATCTTTTTATTTCACGAATTTATTTCTGAGCAGAAACTGGAAGCAAGAGCAAATATTATGAAAGATCTTATCAGTTGAATAATCAAACTAAAAATCTTAAGTTACACGAAATTAATTAATTTTGATTAAGTATAAATCAGCAAAAAAATATTTATTTTATTTCAATGGGTTTCTCTTTCTGACTTCAAGCTGATTTTCAAAGTAATTATAATGAAGAAATATGATTAGAAATGTTTTTATTTACTTTTTCTTGTGTGTATTTTACATAGCAAAAATACCTTAAGCAATTCTACTTTATTTTTATTAAAAATTTGTTTACAAGCATTAAGGCATTAAATGAGATTTTTTTATAACAGGGGAAAACAGTTTTTAGTGAGCATGCACTTTAAAGTACAAGAAATATAAAGAAAAGACAAACTATTTTAAAAACTAATTTTTACTATAAAAATTCAAAATATTTGTTCATTATAAAAAATTCTTATTAATTGTGTCAGTAATTGTTTATTTTAAAATATTTTATTCATCTATACGCGAAAAAAAAGCAGAGAGTGAGAGCGCGTAGCTTGTTATATCGATCAATTATCTTCTTCCAATATTTTTGCAGTTTCTCTATAGAGCTCATAGGGAGATAGATCCAACTCAGACACTGATTATCTCTCTTGCAAAACTAGTTGTCAATCCTTACGAAATAGTGGTGGATATATATATAATTGCTTCATATGATTTTATTAAATTTTTTCTTTTGTTCACTCTATGCTGTAAGTGCGTCTTCAAGGATAACACCAGGCAACAAAAAACTTTTTGTCTGTTTCCTAGTTTTAAATAGTCTATTCTTACTAATTTTGCGTTGAAAAAAAACGAATATGTAAATGAAATTTATTTATTAGCTCTTGTTTTTAAGATACACAATAGCCTATCCATCAATTTATTGGTAAATTTGAAGAACAAAACATTACTAACTAATACATACAGTACAATAAGTCATGTTTCTAGAAATCATGTTCGTAATCAGAAATCAGTAGCATTTTTAAGTTTATTTCCTGTGAGCATTTCCTTTTGAATTGCCTCTTGTATATCGAAGTTAAGTATCGCGATTTATCCCTGTCCAGCAGTAGTTTGCGAGCATTGATTCCTCCCGACGACTCTGATATATAAGTTCCATTGCTGTGATATCTTGATAAAACCTTTCCCTGTTTTCACATCGCTTAAAGTTCCCATTTTTAGGGGAAAAATCAAGATGGGAATGTAAAAAATGGATCTTAAGAGACATATTGCATCCTCCGTCATGAAAATTTTGTAGTTCTTTCACCAACTTTGATAGTTTTCATCCTTTTTGCTGTCTAAAACTCCTTATACCACACTTATTTTTGAGACCTAAATATAGTTGAATTGATTTACCTTGAGTTGTAAGACGAAAAACAGCGAATATCACTTGATCATGCACTGTTGCCTGTTCTTTGTTCTACTGATGCTCTAGGTTAGACTAAAAACACACCAGAAGAAAGGTGGCGCGGTTACACGCCTTTCGTTGAAATAAAAATCGTTCCTGAGGCAAGAGCTTCCATCTACCCGCTCAATGAACATCAAAAAGATTATACACAGAAAGTAAAGATGAGTAAAAGTACAGATATTTATGAATAGCGAGTTCGGATTCTTGAAAACAAGAGCTAATCTGAAGTTTTTTATTATGATTTTCGTGTTTAGCACACCAAAATGCTTCATAAATAACAATTTTTGAGCCCGAAACAATTTTGATGTTGCCTAGTGTAATCAAAGGTTCTTGATATCTTTTCTCCCCCCCCCCCACAATAACTTCTGCTATGGTAAGGGAACGAATCAGCTTTATATCTCATTTATATTTCAAATGTCTTCATATACATTCTAGCGGGTTAATGGAGACCTATTCAAAATGGAAAAGAATTCTTCTGCAAGAAAAATTTCACACACAGTTCGAAGGTGATCTAATACAGTAATTAATCTTATTGGAGTGTAGTGAAGTGCAACAGGAACCATGTATACGACCCAGGGAGATGATAAAAAGGGAGTTTTCCTCAAATCCTCACGGTATATGATTAATTTATGGAAGATGTTTAAATAACAACTATGCAGGGTGAGTTCCCTAAAGAAAGTAAGTGATTTGATCAAATCCCTTAACTTTTTTAGTGAAAAGATGAAATAAGTAAGCCAGAGAACTCGCGCAGCTCTATGTTTTGTATGTTACCGCTCCCCTTTACCTCACCGCTTTCCTCCGGCGTCTGTGCAATCCAGCGTCGTGCTTCTGACGTGACGCGCACAGTAGCAGCTAAATATTAACGAGGAAAGCTATGCGCATTTTTGTTATTTTTTCACATTTCCAGTTTTATCAAACAATGACCGTATTTCTATCTTAAGAACAGTTTAATTAAACTATCAGGATGTTTTTGATCAAACGGCATGATGAAGAAAAAACTGTGTGGACTTGCAAAAGGATAGAAGTTATCACAGTCATTGAACAATTTAGATTAGCACCACTACATAAATAGCAATGGACTCATAAACAGTACTATTACTGAAAAAAAAGTACAATGTTATTGAGGTAGGTGATAACAAATATTTGATTTTGATGAGAAAGTCAGAATTCAACCCAATTTCTGAAAATAGTACCAACAAAAGTTTTACCACATACTTCGGGAAACCCGTCAGTCAACTAGCCCTGGGAGAAGGGATAAAATGCTGTATAGTTTGAAATTGAAATACCTAATCTCTACTTCAGTTATACTGGAGTTTTTAAAGCTGCGCGCATGGCATTTCAGTCTAAAAATTTTCCAAGAAAAGGAATAGTTGTTTGTCCAGTTGAATCTAGTGACTTCAATCATCGTGGTTATGTTAATTTAGTTGACTCCAGATAGAAACTACGAATGACTATTACACTCCCATAACCACTCTACGAAATTCAGCTTTTTTCAACGGCTGACTTAAAAAGAGTTGGTGAAGTAGCAGTGGACCTATTAAAATTATTTTTGGAAGTAGATTGTCTCTTCTTATTCAAAAAAGAGACAATGGCAATGAATTTACGGCTGCTGCTGTACAAGGATTAAGAAGCCTGTGGCCAAGGTGCAAAATTGTATATGGTAGGCCTACACATCCAGCTAGTCAAGGATCTGTTGAGAGATTAAATCAAGATGTAGAAGATATGTACATGCTTAGCTAACTTACAATAATACAAAAAAAATTGGGCTATAGGTTGTTACTCTGTTCAATCCCGAAAGAATTCATCTTTTCATAGAATCGTTTAGCGACACCCTTACAAAACTTTATTTAGAACAAAACCAAAAACAGAACTCCAATTTAATCATATCTCGAAAGAACTGTTTGAAAAAGTTACTGAAGAGGACTTGGATTTAATTCTTAATCTGCAGGACCATGACTTATTTTTACACTAGAAGACTTACCAGCAGCTTCATTAGAGAACAACAACAGTGTTTAGATTCAAAGGATCTGTCAGCATCTAAATTGAATACAATGCCTCAATTTCAAATTTATTATCAATAGTTAAATCAATTAAAAATAACATATCAAAACACACAATCTACCGACAGGTAGATTTGGCTTACTCACCAAAAAGGTTATGAATTTAGAGGATCTACCAGATATTGCATCAATTTCCTTATCGACAACAAGGATATTTGGACCAGTTAACAACACTTCTTCAACTTCTGCTTCAAACAGTTAAAACGACTGTAGTGTCACTTGTATCAGAATGGGAAGCAGTTGTGTAAGCATGTAAGCATTACAGCGTGCTGTGTTGCTTTTGGAATGGAGTCCATTCATGTGACATTTGCAAAGATCCAGTGCACGCAGTAAATGTGAATGCATTAAGAGAAGAAGGACATTAATTGAAATTTCTGTTATTTCAGCCAAAATGAAGAGAACATTAAAAATCAAAGAAAATTCTGCAAAACACCTGAAAAGATCAGCTGAAAAAGAGATAGAAATTTCTCTGAAAAAATTTAAAGTTGTGTCAGTGGATTCTAGTTTTGATGTATGTACCTAAAGTAAATATATACCCATTAGATGAAAAAACAACATTGTGAGTTAAAATAATATGCAAAATTTTAGAGTATAATTTAAGAAAAAAACGATCATGAAATATTTTCTGTATTAATTGCAATTTTAAAAATTAACTTAACTTTTAGGAAAATCTGCTAAGTTTTTTAAAGATTGCATAAGAAGTCAATTGGAAACAAATATTTTGATAACACATGTCGAAAGACTCAGATAGACTTATTTTTCGACTATCAAGTAAAGAAAGTATTCCAATTCGAGAGAATTCAAAGCGTTTCACAACAAAAGTACTTAGTGTATTACAACTTAAAACTTAAATAAACTTAAATTCTAATACAAAGTTTATGAAAATGAATAAAACATTAAAGTTATTGAAACATCATAAAGACAAAAAATATTAAATGAAATAAAAACATCACGTAATGGAATGATGAGTAAAAACAGATTATATTTTAGATGAGAAAAAAATTTCACTTTGTGTGTGCGTGTGTGTGTGTGGGGGGGTGTGTGGGGGTGGAAGGTGATTGATTTTTTTGTTGTCGCACTCTAAAGAAACATGAAGGTTATTGACAATGAACCTTTGTAATTTTTAACCTCGTTTAAGCGATGAGGTTGACAGATGCTCCCAACTTCCACGCTTCCACCAACGTGAGGAGTTTGAGTCAGGACTGATTTAAATGAATCATTTCATTTTGGGCTCCCGATGGCTGTAGACACTATTGGAATAACAGGAGAAATTTGCCGAAATAGTGCTTCAATTAACCAATAGGAAGAAGATCATTAATGGCTTCGGGAACATTTTCTTATGATGAATTGCGCTATTTACAACGAATTTCAAGACCTATGCTTTCTATGTAATACTAACCCATGTTATATGATCATCTGAAACAATATGGGCTTTTATTAGGTACTGCTAAAAATGAATTCAGGATAATGTCTCTTTTGCCATGCATCTGAATCCAGTCAGGAATAAATTTAAAAAAAAATGTTTTGTCATGTCCAAGTTCAAAATTTGGATTTCAACCCCATAGAAAGCCTATGGGATATATTATGTCACTAAGTTTATGCTAATATTAAACAGTTTTCATCTTTCTGTAGCCATTGTAAAAGAATGGTAGAATATTCCTGAAATTGATCTTAATCACTTGGTCATTTTAATGAAAAACAGAGTGTTTGAAATTATCAGAAAAAGGGAAGACCAAAATCATATTTAACCTTTAAATTTTTTCGTTTTCAGACAAATGGTCGTATGATTTATTATTAGTTTATCTCTAATTTATTTCTACAGAATATTCTTGTTAACTTAATCATTTATTGCATTGTTCAAACTTATTGAAACGTAATTATAATAAAAATATTGTAATATTATGTCTCATATATTTATTTATAATCAGAGCCTTTAAAATTAAAGTGGCATAATTTTTTAAGGAATTGTACTACAAATAATGAACTCTCCCATAGATTGAAGTGGTAAGAAATGATGTATACCGGTATTTGTCATCTACGCTTATTATGACTCCATGTCCAATTGGATTACAGTTGTTATTGCTTCCAGAGATGGCAGCTCTGGTACTGAATTATAACCGTTGTGCTCCCCAAAGAATAAATTTAACCATACTTTTATACAGAATATCAACAATAAATAAGATTCTGTCAATTTCTTTCCTTTACTGCTGTAACATTTCCACTGGCTAACAATATATATGACAGTTCGTTAATAAATTCAGTTCATATTAACATTAGCAATTTATAATAATTGTTTGTTTTGGTTAATGCAAGCAAACACTCAAGTTATTTACTGATAAATATTTCAAACGTTTACCGAGGCATAGTAAACTAATAAATATACATTTTACACAATTAAGATCATTAAAATTTATGATACATTTATTATTTGCAACATAAATGAGCGTTTTTAAGCTTTATTAAATTGTTAAAAATTTATTATTTGTTTTTACTTTGGAAATATTTATGTGAAATTTGGAGTAACTAAGAGATTTTGACTTTTTTTTAATTATAACGTAGCAATCTGTAATCGGTTATGCAATTGCAATATTAAAATTCTTGGTATTTTGTTCTTGGTTTATACCTTTTAGAATCTTCTCTTTGTTCTATTTAACAATTTTACAAAAATGAAAAATAATCTTCTATTTTAAGTAACTGAAGATTTTCAATTTTAGCGCGTTAATGTAATTTTAAAAAATCATGTTTATAGTGTTCTAATTTACCTATTATGAATATAAGTATCCAAAAGATAGTAAAAATGTTATAACCTATATGCACATGCCAAAAAAAAACAGAAAAAGTTTTAGGAGCAAAGCACCAAAAACAATTTGGATTTGTTGATCGCCATTGCTCAATAACGTTCATTATGAAATGAACAATGACGAATTCTTAAGCTCTTTGCATTGAGATTTATCAGAATTACCAAACATTTTTACGAAATATTAATAATCATTCGTTTTTGTTAAGGATTCTGACGACACATTTTTAACCTCTTCCAAGCTCATTTAGTTTCTGGATGATAGATAAAAAAAATGTTAATTTTTTAACGCTACTTTCCAATATACATATATTTTAAACATAATAGAACCATTCACATGCAAAAATTCCTAACAAACTAATGTAAGAAAGTCTACTTGAATAAATGAGTAATTTACCAGTAAAATTGACTTTCTATATGGCAGAAATTATTAGACTCTGGAGTCAGTTCACACTAATTGTACAAATAAAGCTTAGAATACATATCCTTTATCTTGAATTAAAAATTTTTTTTACATCTTTTGTATTTACATAAATGATTATGAAACTATTAATCAAAATTTGGTCATATATGATTGAATTTTTTTTCCATTGAATTTTCAACAGTTGTCACAGAAGCTTGAAGGAGTTTTAATACTTTTAATCTGAAATAAACTTTTGAAAAAAAAATGCAGATTTAACGTAGCACAAAGTTTTTTTCCTAACAGAAAAATCTTTATCAGTAATTTGTAGAGTACATACGAATCTTATGTTTATTTCACTGCACTTTCTTTGTTTCTTGAAAGAAGCAAAACCCTTTGAAAAGGGGCAATTATTACTATATAAACAGTTAGGTTTGGACATAAACTAAAAGTAGAGTCCTCCACCAAATGCAAACCATTGTTGTTACACTTTCTAAGCACAATAAAATATTCAAAATATTTATATGTATCTGTATATCTTTTATGCAACCCAGACAATATTCACTTTTCCCCATAATGCTCTTTGAAAGATTCTTGAAAGGTCTGAAATTTTTCTTCACTGCAAGTCAATATTTGTGTTGTTATATCAACTACAGAAGTAACTGGTTTAATTGGTTTCTGGGAAGTTGTAAAACGATTGCTACAGAATCCATGTTTTTCTTCATTTGACTGCGCATACCTTTTTCTATCCATTGAAAATTTATATACAACAAGCAAAATATAAAATAATTAAAAATCAAACTCTGTTTAGTGAAGATTAACAATATTCCGCAAATAAACCGAAGATAAAACAAATGTAGGAACAGCGAGCAGATGGAATAAAAACATAAGAACAGCTCCGAAAATGCAGATGTTGCTTGTCATTGCCATTCGTTCGAAGACTACATCAAATTATCTTGGAATCAGTTCAAATTTGTATTTAAAAAATAATGAACAATCAACTTCTGGCTATTTATATAACACTTATAGCTTTAGTTTGATCTGTTATACCCTTTTATGTCTTATTATATATTAAATTGTTATCATCTTTATGTGCGTGCGCGTTATAATCTTTTACAGATATTTATTGGCGAAATAAAATAAGCACAGATTTAGAGACCTTAATACATGGACTTTGAATCAAAGAAATAAAAATAAGTATTTTAATCAAAAACTTTTTCACAGACCTACGCAGATTTCTTAAAGCTGTTACCTTTTTTTTATAGTTTTCTTTTAAAGCTAGAATGTCCACCGGTGTCGATTTAGTTTGTTCTCCTGGAAATGGATAAAATTACGATATCGTTGCCATACGATACGGATTTCTTCTAATGTTGTAGGAATTTTGATAATTTTTTGTGATTTTTAATTATTTTCTATGGTGATTACATAGAAAAAGTTTTGTGGTTCTAGGTTAATTAGGAGAAATTTTTAAACTAGATATGCCTAGAACGTCTGCTGGTTTCGTTTCGACACCAAGGGAATTTATCATTATAAATAGATGCTGTTCAGCAAAAGATAGTTCACTAAGAGTAGATACCATTAGTGAAACAAACTTCCAGAAGTAGTATCGCACATTGATTTGACCTTGAATGCAGTTTTATTGGGCTCACAGTGTAAATGAGTCACTTATACTAAAATCATTGTGTCGAAGTGTTTCACAACATAGCATTTTCTTATCTGCTGTTACGTTCAAATTACGCAAGGGCAAGAAATTTGAAAAGTTAGGTAAATACTGAATTTAAAGGAATTAAAAATTCACTAAAAGGCAAAAATTGCGTAAAGAGTGTAATGTCAGAGTAAGTGAGAGTAAACACAAGAGTAAACGTAAAGAGTGTAATGGAAATGCAACTAAAAAGTGAGGGTCTATTGCATGAAAATGTTGCGCTGAAAATGTACAGGAAAAATTGAATACCACTGTATTCATTGCAAGGGAGGTATGTACAAAACATTATACATAAAAACGATACAAAATGATGAAAACACTCGCTTTCTCACAAAAATTACGATTTTGCTTTTTATACTAATATTTATATGAATATTATTATATTATTCCAATTTACCAGATCAAGTAATTTGTTTTGTTAAAGTTTTTTATGATATAAAAGATCATAACACATGGCAATTATATGAAATAATATTAAAAAGTCTTAAAACTAAATCCTACTGAACAGTAGTCTGGTAATTATTGAGTTATTACAATTATTGCATGTATTTCACATCACGGTTTCGAAATGACACCGGCGGACGTTTAAGGGTAATCGAAATCCCGAATGTTCTAGTATTAAGAAGGTACAGAACGTTGTATAAAAATGTACCTATATTTATGCAATATTTAGAACACAGAGTTTGGGACATGATTAAAATGAAGACTGTTATAAATCACATATTGTAATACACTTTCACATTTCCAATCTTTGATCTAATATTTACACTCATTCTATCAATACATTTTTATTTGAACTTTTAAGGGCTGCTATTATGTGTTATAATTCTGTTGCTAAATTACTAAATGAAATAAGTATTATTAAGTTTAAATTCATTTAAAAATTAAATAGTTTTTTTGATCCAAAAGATTCTTGATGTATCTTTCCATATGTGAATACTTTCAATACATCCTTCTACTTTCAAAAAGTTTTCTTATTGTCAAGTTTTGCTATTGTGAAATATTGCCCTGAGTCAATTTAGAATTTTGAATATTTGCATTTAGACATATTTCCATGTGTGCACTTTGTAGATAGATTCCTTCTTTTTCAACAAAATGTAACTTAAATTACAGGATGATACCAAGAGAGCGATGAAGTCAGAAATTGAATCGTAAATTTCATTTTTGCAGTCAAAAATTTATATTATCAAGCCAAGGGGATCTGGTAAGTTTCAAAAATTGCAAACTGTAGTTACTCTATCTTCAGTTAACTATCCATACCAGAGCAACTGTTTTATATTGACGTTGATGCTACTTAATTCATTGTGCTGCAAGACTTTTTATTTTAAATAACGAATATGTGTGCAATATAGAAAGTGTAACAAAGACAAAAGAATTTTACTTTTTTGAAAAATTTTGAGCTTACAACAACCGAGTTCTGTACGTATTATTTTAAATAGAAATAAGTTTAAAAAATTTCACAAAATAATCAGCCTTGAATTGACTCCTATATGCGTTATTAAATTAAATAATTAGAAAAGTTTAGTACAGTTTCTCTACGTTGTTTTTGAGAAATAAGATTTGCATGCAGATAAATAAATATTTGGTTAAACTATTTTGAAAATGATTGATTAAGTTTCAACACAAATAAAAAAGTATGAAATATTTTATTCATATTACATTATTTAAAATTTAAACAGAAATAATTATGACTCAATTATGCAATTAAATCCTCATGTTGTAATTTTTTAAAAAAAATATTAATAATTTCAATCAATATTAAGAGCTTTTTTTCATTATTTTTGCCGAATTTTTAGAGAATTCTTTAAAGTTCCTGTAAGAAAAAAAAAGTCTTTTTACTTGATTAGTTTAATTTGTTCTTAAAATTAAACTAATCTTAAGGATATCTCGTTTTAGCTAAGTTAATTATTTTTGATATTTGTATCGCAACTTTATTAACGTGGCTATAGATAATTATATAAATTATAGAACAGTATCCCAAAAATTAAAGATCCTGTTAGAAGTAAGATAGATAATAAAGGATTTATTGTAAATAGTTTATGATAATTTTTTTCATAGAATGTTTTAACATCATTTTTAATAGCATTAAAAATCTTTGGTATGCTTAAATAATCTTTCAATTTTTTTTATAGAATCTTCCTATTTCCAAGTTTAGCATTTAGCTTAACAGTTTGCTTCTCTCTGCCATTGTTTCTAAATAATTAAATGCATATCAATTCAAAGAATTTAAATAAAAGTTTAATATAAATAGAATTAATTTCGCATGACATCATAGTAAGAATAATAACTCCGAATATATTTCAGAAATTTCCTGCATTTTTGTGTCCCTTTTTAACTTGATTGCACTGGAATGTTCCATCAGTTGATGCTACCATCCTTTGTAATAATGTCTGTCTATTACTCTGCGTTAAATTCAAGCAATTATGCTTCATTAGCACTTTACAGTTAATATTGCCACTTCTAATTCAGCGTAGAACTGTTTAGCATTAGTAATTAAAGCTTACGGCATTAGAATCATCTGGTGTTGATGCGTTAAATGCTATTTGCAGAATAGGATATTTGAATAATTAAAAGATCTTCTTGGGTATATTGTTGCCAACTATACACATTAAATGGATGTTCCATAGTTATTTGTTGAAACAAATATGCAAATGGGAATGCATAGATGATGAAATTTCATTAAAATGAAAAAAGTCTGCATATTTGTTTCAATTAACAGAGAAACTTCGGATATAATAATTTGTTGATGTCATTCAAGCTTAAATGCAAATTGGGTTTTCTTCAATTTTAAGCAACTTATAGATTTAATTTAAATTTTAGAGGAAGATCCCCTCTTTCGTAAGAAATTTTGAATATTAATTTCAAAGATTCTTGAGTTTTGCTTATTTATGTGCATTTCCATTTATTTATTAACCATTACTTTAGAAATAGTGAAAATTTGATGACAGTTGCTGTAAAGTGATATCCTAAATGTTTTAAGAAAATGTAGAATTCAGAGTAAAAAGGCTGTTTATTTGGGCTATCAGTAGTAAAACAAAGCTTATCTCTGCAAGTGTTTTCTTGTAGTTTTTGTTTAACCTTACTTCAATACAACATCAAAGCGGCAGATTTGCATATTTCAGAAGAATTTCTGACAAGCATCAGGAATTTAAATTATTCTAAGAACCTTCCTATGCCACACATGAATTCATTAATATATTTGAACAAATAACTATATTCTGAATTTGTTGAGAGTGCTTATATTTCTTTGAAAGTCGATGACCGAGTATTAAATTCAAATATTTGAATTTTTTTCTTAATTTTGCTTTGCTTTGAATTCCAATCGAGTTATTTTCAAACCAAATAAATAATAACAAGTATGTAGTAAATATACTAAAAAGCAAAAGATCTTTTAATTAAAAAAAAAGTCTTTTATATTTCTGATTCTTTTTTAGACCAATGGACTACAAGCAATTCTTACTATTGTTAAATATTTCTGTTATTAATAAAAATGCTAACAGATATTTCAATTGTTGATTGTATTTTCAAATACATCAGAAGAAATATAAACAATTTTTTTATGGTACAATCATACACAAACCGCAAATTCATTCAAACTTTAGCATTTATTGCTAATCACTGAGATTATAATACTATCTGATCAAAGCTAAATAAGTATCGAAAATACATTCTTTAAAAAACAATAAACAAACAAACTTTGATTATACATTCAAAAACTAAAATATTAATATAAAATTCTGGCACCATTACCATGCAAAAGCAGAAATTTTTTTGTACTTCAGTTTATAAATGTTTTCCATTTGCATGATATACGTTCAATATTCCGTTTAATGTACTTCAATATCAAATGAAGTTAAATGCTCCAACAATTTAAAAATACAATGCACAACACCATATCTGTGTTAGAAATACATGACGTGTAATGAGGAATAATGTGAGGAATAAAAAAAATTAACGATTAATAAATTTAGGAATGAAAATGAGCTGGTCACGGTAGTTAGAAGTTGCAAATTCGTGGTCAAAAATGTTTTATTCAGTTGCATAACGTGAACCCCCGCAACCACCGCATTGCAGAGGCAGCCCAGGGATTCTAAGGGGCACAAGGCCTGACTGACGCCAAGTACTTATTTGGGCTTGTGGCCCAAAACCTGACTGACGTCAAGTACTTATTTGGGCTTGGGGCGCCAAACTTAACTTAGCTGGGAGGGGGCGGGGCTAATATTCTATGTTACGCCACTGGTTTTATTCGTGCCTCGTGCTCGATCTCTGATCACAAAATGACTTTTCGTGTGTAGTGGAGCTGCAGATACCAGCTTTTGTGTCCTTCTCGTTACTTAATTTAGCTCCAAAATTATAAGGTCCATTACAATAAATACTGCCAATAGCCCTAATGTTGCTTCAAAGTGTGATGTTTATAAGCAACCGATAAGCAATTAAGCTGAAAATCAGCATTAAATTTTGTTTCTTTTCCTTTAAATTAGATGATAACATCTCTTTATTGCCTATAATTTTTTTCTACAATGTATAAAAGAGTATAAGGTACCATTTTAGCAAATTTCTTTCAATTTATCTGGTATTCAAAATAGCAATAAGTTCATTAACCAATACAAACTTTTTACTGCTCGAGTGTTAAATTAAAAAAAAAAAAACGGAATCTAAGTGAAAGTTAAATGGATTTTGGTAATTTTATTTCTGTTGCGAAATGCATCAAATTTTTGGTTCATTATATTTATGAAATAAATAAGTAAAAGTGATTAAGTAATAAAATAAAGTAAACAAAAAAGCAAATAATCAAATAAATCTTTGTACAGCAAGAATAACAGCGGCATTAAAGGCAGGATTATTCAAGATATGTTTTTCATTCGATTAAATAATCTAAGAATTAAAACATTACATCATATTTAGTGAACAAAGAGTTTCAAAATTATCCTTATTTGATCTGCGAAAAAGACATTTATCCTAAGATAAGCAATTTTTTAAGAACTAATTAAAGAAAAAAAATATTAAAATGATTAATATGGAAATCTAAATTTTATACAAAAGGGAGAGAGACGTAAATGATATTATTTGTCATCTTTAAAAGAAAATTTAATGCATCCTGTAAGCAAATGTTTTACCAAAAGTTTTGGTATGATATATAAAAACATATTACTATTCCAGTTTTGAAATAAACTTATGACTTTTTTACGGAACAAGATATAACAAAAGAAGACAACAAAACAGGATATTTTCTTTCTTTTTGAGTTTCATAAATAATTTATACCAAATTTTAGAGAAAAAAAATAGTTTTGAAAACTCTTTTCTCACTAATGGTTAGTTTTCAATAATAAAAAACTGTAAAATATTGGTTATGATAGTCTTAGATAGTTAGGAAGCGATGACCTTGATGATAAAATATATGAAGGTCTATGTATTGTTAGTTTTAGATATTTGTTTATTCCTGGCGGTGACTGCTTTGGCCATTTGCCAATTTTTAAATACAGCATAACTTTTTAAATTACTTCTGCTTTGATAAGATCCCATTATGATAAATTTGAAAAGTAAAAGTAATTTATTATCTTTTCTTTACATTTCATTGAAAATTGAGATTTTTTAAGTGCATGAAGTATGTCTTAAATGTAATTTGTGTCTTATATTTAATGTATATACATAAATTACATTTAATGATACATATTAAATAATGCTACATCTATCATATTAATTTTTTGTATTCTGAACAATTAATAACAATAATATTATTATAAGATTAATAATAAAAAACCGAAATAGTATGTATGTACAGGTATAAAATACTAATTATCTTTGGTAATATCTAACATAAATTACAGAAATAAAAAATGATAGCCACAGTAGTTCATTACTAACAGCAGAGTTAAGCAATGTTTCAACGCATGAAATTGTAAAGAGAGAAAAAAAAGAGTTAAACGTAAATTTTTTTTAAGAAAATGAATAATTAAAGATAATTTGTAATAAAGATAAAACAACATAATTCAATGTAATCCAGTAATGCATTTATTCCATTATATAACCATCGTGAAATAAAAGTCACAAGCCATAGTAAATTATTATGAATAAATTTTTTATGGTAATGAACTACATAGTAAGAAAATATGAAAACAATCAGTGAAATTTCAATATTTTTTAAAAAGTTCAAAATGAAAGATTAAATTTAAAAAATCAAACAATTAATCAAATAATCATCACAAGAATTTGAATAGTAGTATAATAATTAAAACTTATTGAAATTTATAAATTAAATCAAACTAACATTAAACTTAATTTATGATTTAAAAAATTAATAGAAATAATTATGTTTTACAAAAAAAAAAAAACCTTTTAAATATATATTTTAAAGTATTTTTTACTTATAACAATTTATTTAAAAAAACAATTAAATTGTAAATAGTTTAGTGTTATATTCCCATGTATTGATATGAGGAACAATAACGCTCTAGAATGGAATTATAATAATATTCAAATTAAAAATATCTATTTTATCATTCATATTGTTAAAAATGCATGAGTTATAATATGTAATGTTATGTTTATGTATTTATACGTAAGTTGGTTATTGTTGGTTTTAATAAAGTTTAAGTTTGT
Organism: Trichonephila clavata; assembly: GCA_019973975.1. Classification (NCBI taxonomy): domain Eukaryota; kingdom Metazoa; phylum Arthropoda; class Arachnida; order Araneae; family Nephilidae; genus Trichonephila; species Trichonephila clavata. The sequence continues at coordinate 98,356 of BMAO01006781.1, forward strand.
AGGATAAAAAGTAATCCTACATATATACTAAATATTTCTGTCAGAGATTAGATCATCAAGATAGAGATAGATAATACATGGAGAAATAAAAGTAGCATTATTATTACATTGTTTTGCGTAAAAAATAAATCTGAATCTATTGCAAGTCGCTTCACCTTGTTGTAAGTCTTAAACCTGTTTTTATATATTTCCGATATAAATAATATGAGTAAAAATGTTTAAAAATTTTGGGGCAATTTGTGTAAGACAAAGATTTCCAATATAGTTTTGCTAGTAATCACTCTGAGTTCTTATATATAAATATGTAAAAACTCACATACTTGTATGTAATATTCAGATTTATTTATCCAAGATTGAATATTTAAAAGAAAAATGGAAAAAATAAAAGTTAAAAAATATAAATGAGTTAGATTGGAAATTAATGTTTTTAATTTCATTTTTCGTAGGGTTTTCTTCCACACCACTGCTCAGATCTGGAGTGCACACTATTCGAAGATACTTTGGAAAACATAATTCACAAGAACAATAATATTAATAAAACAATAAATTTTACCATAATGATTTCGATTAATCAATATAGAAATGACAATCACTGATTGACAAATTGACATTTTCTAGATTAGTTGATTCTTAAATAAAGAACTATTTCTACGAGAATTTTCTAAGACATATATTTTTTCTCTTTCCCAGTTAAATAAATAAAATTCTTGAAAATGCAAGCATTATTTATACAGGAATTTCTGCAGTTTTTGACGACACATTTATATTTATTTTTCGCATTATTATATTATTTTATTAATAACAAATTAGACACATTTAAACACATTAAAACACATTTTTTTCTTCTTGAAGATCCGTTCAAATATTCTATAGACTTTGCTTAGGAAACTCTCTTTCAGACTATAGGTACTATTTTCTAGAATAATTAATTGTATATCTTTAATATATATATATGATTGATTAAAGAGATCTTTCAACCAGAGTTATGTATAGAGTACATATTTTTATCCTTTAAATAATTTGTAAAATCCTAGCTATTTTTAACAAAAATCGTGATTTTGAGATTATTTATAACGTTTTGTAAAATAAACGATTAAATTAACTTAAAGATTAATAAAAATAATTTCATTTAGAATAAAATAAATTGTAAATTTTTCATCCTCATTTTTTATTAGAAAACCAATTTGAGATTAATTTGACAAGTTAGGTTTTGCACTTCAATGTATTATCATGAAGCACTGACAAAATATACTTTCTAGCTTTGATTTGCAATAACAGATGAGAAGTACGGAATGTAAAAAAAAATTAAGTTAACTAAATGAGCCTTTCTCCAAATATTTTTGTAAATGGATATACAACGAAAGCTAATAATTTCTGGAGATTGTGCTAATAAAGGTATAACCATATTCTCTCTATCTAAGTTACAGCAATATAACTTATTTTTTTTCTTTGAATGTAACTTTATACATAAATATAATCTAAACTAAGAAAAATCTAATCCGTTTTTATAGAAATTTTTTAAAAAGTGTATAATAATCGAAAATGCACAATGATATGATAAAGGAAATAGAATAAAATTGCCTCTTAAATATGCAGTTCTATGTTTTGTAAACGTTTTTAATATAATTTGTTTCCTATAAAATGTATAGTTTTCTAAGAATAATTTTTTATTTTATTATGAGAACTTTTATAACCCCGTGCACCACACAGGGGCTTACAGTAAACGGGAAGTACGCATCACAAAGGAAAGAAGGATTTCAACGCAAGCATCCATGCCTTTTCCGGGATTCGATCCCAGGCCCTACGGCAATAAGTCAGCGTCACTAACCACTATACCTGATGGGCGGCTGGTAAGTGTGGCCGTGGTAGCCGAGTGGTCTCGGCATCGGATCGTGGCTAGCATGTCATGAGTTCGATTCCAGTACCACTGAAGACCCGCCGTGTAGGGGAGCGATGCACGTTAAATCTGTCGAGAGCTCAAACGTCCTCCCGTTGGTGTGGTGTGGTAGTTATGAGAGGGGGTGTCAGCTCAGGTGTCATCCGCGTCACTTAACCATGGTTAAAAATTATACGGACCGTCCCCAAAAGCCCTCGTGTAGCTGAATAGTGGGACGTTAATATTCACTCACTCACTCACGCGGCTGGTAAGTATAGTTTAATTCCAATTTTGTCAATATTGGTATTACAATATAATTCCTTTCCCTCAAGAGAGAGAAAGTTACATTAAAGTAGCTGTATAAAGCTGCACGATAACTATCGTCGATGAACTTTGTAATTTTGAACCAAGGTCAAGTAACGTGGACATAACTTGAACTAGCAGCTCCCTCTCCTAACTTCCCCACCACACCAAAGAGGTAACGTTTGATCCTCGACATTTTTACATGCAGTGGATTCCTGTACACCAGGATCCTTTACCTTATTCCATGTCTGGGCACATCTGACAAACAGGAAATTGCTTTCGGGCGCAGTTAAAAAAAATACAGCGATTTTAAGGTTAAGCGAAGATTTACTTCAATCATAAGCATCATAAACAATATCCTACACTAAAAAGGTTACAAAAATTCAAAATAGTTACATAGCTGTTTTTAGCATTGTATATTAACCACTGAATTGCTGAGAAAATTCATAATGTGTATCATTCAACGCGATGGTCTTCAACGGCAATAACAATTGATAAGACAAAACAGTGTTATCAGTACTAGTGGTAACAAAACAATGTTACCAGTAGAATGATTTACACTTTATATACTGCTGTTTGTAAAAAATGCAACACCATGAAGAAATCGTTAGAATTAAATGAAATACAAGTAGAATGCACAAACGTATTAGTACAAATAAATGACGAAATTTAAAAAAAAACCAATATTAAGTGTCCAAAATCAGTATTTGGTATAGCCACCACGCGCTACAATAAGTGATGCTATACGATGTGGTATGGAGTCAAACAGATTTTGAATATCTGCTTGTGGAAGGGAATTCCATATTGCTTGTATGCGCAGCAAAAGTTCATCTTTTGAAGTTGCAGAACGCGGATCACGAACGAGATGCCGATCAACCAAATCTCACACATGCTCAATAGTCAACATATTCGGTGAATAAGCAGGCCAAGGAAGTAGTTGCATGTGTTGGGCTGAACAGAAGTCTCAAAGAGTCTTTGCAACATGTGGGAGTGCATTATCCTGCTGAAAAATAACTCCAGGGAAGTCTTGAAGGAAGGGAATGACTTCAAGCTGTAGCACTTCACGGACGTCCTGTTGCTATTGAGATTACCCTCATTTAGTAGAAAATAGGATCGTCCACGATACGAAATCGCAACCCAAAATATAACTGCGGGAATAAGGCCACTATGTCGTTCGATAACGAACTCTGGAAGCCAGCGTTCACCGACATAGCGTCTAACACGAATGCGGCCATCATGATCCCACAAATTGAAGCGTGATTCATCTGAAAAGACAACTTAGTGCCAATCGGCTTGCCAGGCTCTGTGCTCATGAGCCCATTGGAGACGCATCCGTCGGTGGTTTGCCGTGAGGGGGATCCTGTATAAAGGCACCCTTGCACGCAATACACGGTGCAGCAGATGTCAAAGAATTGACAAAGCCGACATTAGTATACCTGTAGTAGTAGAGACCAACGTGCTGCCAACTGCCTGGAGGAAGCTGCACGGTCATTCACCGCCATGCGGTGCAGGTGTCGATCGTCGTTGTCACCTTCCGTTGTCCACTGCAAGTTTTTCGGTCACTGCTTCCAAATTCGCATCATTGTAGAACTGTTCCGCTGCACACGAGCTCCTATTGCGCGATAGGAAAATCCTCCTTCTCGAAGGCCGATATTCATCCCCGTTTAAAATCCATAAGTTGTTGGAATTTCTCCTTATTTGGTCGTGGAGATATACTTAGGTCTCACTAAAAGCTCGCCATTTAAAAATAATCATTAACTATTTTCAACGCCCCGCTACAGCCCTGTATTTATACGCTTTCAGCATCAGTTCAAAGGAGTTTCAGAGCCACTACGCTTGCGTGGTGGCTCTGAAACTGCACTATTTTACGTAACATCCTATAATTGATATTTGCTGCAAAGTTAAAATTTGTTGCATTTAATTGTGATGATTACTTCATGGTATTGTTTTTTTTTACAAACACAGTGTATTTTACTTTTAAAAGTATGTTGAATCTCGCGGCCACACAAAAAACCGTTACCATGGTTAATATTGATATAGTATATAGCGGACAGTCATGGGAGCACAAAAATTGCTTCGAGGGCACCCTTGCTGTACGGTGGGTCTTCAACAGCCATCACTTTCCATCTATAAGTCCCCGACCATAATTCTTCAAAGATTTATACCAGTATTTAAAAACCTTACGCAGTCGAACATTTTCAATAAAAATGAGTGTTCAAGTCTTGAAAATTAAATTTTTTTAGTGTTTAGTTAATCCAGGGGTGGCCATCCTTTTTGGGAAGTGTGCCGCTATCTGATAAAAAAAGTTATGCGTGCCACTTTAAACTTTTCCAATTAACAAAAGAATATGAAAAGGTGAAAAAAATGTTACTCTTATAGGCTTATAAAATTTTCTCGCAATTAGCACATATTTTATGCAAGTCTATAAGGAGTGGAAATTTAAAAATAATATAGTAAAAAAGACAAAAGTACGAACTTAAGTTTTACTGTTAAATTTTTTCTTCCGTTTCAATCAATTAGGTTAGGTATATATAAAATAAAAAGATGTGAACCAGAAAAATTTAATTCTAAATAATTATTATACAACCAGTATTTTCTTAGTTTGGTTTTTTAGTTTGTAGTTTTTTTACTGAGTCTTCTACATTCGGATCAGTACTCAAAAAATGCTAACAGAATCAGATTGTTCTAGGTGTGCATCAGTTTCTCTTTTTTTCCTCCAAAATCGAGGCAAAAAAAGCCAAAGTGTGTTCACAAAAGAAGATATAAGATCAATCAGGATTGGAAAAGAACAATCTTTTCCTTGTAATCTTAAATTTAAATTATTTAAATGTCTTGTAGTATCGTTAAGAAAACCTAAATCTCAAAGCCTATCTTCATTCTTGAGAAGCAAACACTCATTAGGCAGTGCATTATTTTCTTCCAGATACCTTAAAACACACTATCTCAAATTCCAGAATCTCACGAATACACTTCCTTCGAGAAACCAACGCGCCCAACAATGAAGTAGTGTTATCCACATTATAATTTTCTATTGTCATTTAATTAAGTGTATTTAAAATAAATGTTGATGTTTTATTTTGTCTGAAGCACCACCTTTCAATATAACAATAAAAAATTAATATTTATTATTATATTTTCAAATTTTTTAATCTTTCAATACGTCTCCGCGTGCCACTCTTACAACTCTTCCGTGCCACACAGTGGCACGCGTGCCGTGGGTTGGCCACTTCTGAGTTAATCCGTATATAAATACAAAACCGAATACTACCGAAATGAGTGGAACAAAATGTAGTTTTTTGGAATATTTCTTCCTAAAAATATCCTATCTCTCTTCACAATCTTAAGTTTTAGACACATACATCAAAAGAATTACGAGTTTAAACAAAATATAACACCATTCACAGAGAGAAGCTAAGACAATATTTTGACATGAAATATCTGAGGAGATATGACATCAACCCCTAAATCTAGAGTTGCAGCTCTTAAAGGGGGAATAGCACGTGACCCTTTAGCCTATCACGATATCATAGAAGTAATAAAATAAATCGCTGTCGGCAACCAATTTCCCCACGGGCAGTTGATCTACCTTATAAATCACGGACACCATCTCTCTAAAAATACAAGCCAAAGCTGTCCGTGATGAAAAGACGAATGTGATTTTCTTGTCCGAACTCCTACCCTCACGTTTTAAATTTCTTGGAGTAGTGAACGTTGTGATTTTTACGTGAATTTAATGTGGTACCGATATGGCAATATATTTTACAGGATATCCTATCTCTATTAATTGGCATAGATATCAAACGGAAGTCAAGGTAAAAGGAATTAATCACACACTTTTATCCGTGAAAGAGCTTAAGGTCGTCTTTATCAGTATGGAAAAGTGATGTTATCTGTAGAAGTTTTCTATTAGCATATAATTATACACGAAATAAATCGTAGAGAAGTTATTTTTACTTTTATGGGGAGTAATGTATAAACTTAGGATTTTTAAGTACTTGTACGGCCGAATAAGGTAATGTAGAAAGGAGAAACCAGGAATTTAATTAAAAAGGTTTCTTCTTTTTTATTGGATGTTTCGAATTTGAAAGTGCTTCTAGAGGCAAACCATACTTTGCAGTTAATTTTGCGTGATAAAATTATTTAAATCCCTGTTAATCTGTTGTTCGTCAATTGTATTATTAATAAAATATAATTAATCTAACTCTTCTACCTTTATACATTAAATATAAAACAATATTTTTAATAATGTTCAAACTGTACTTTTAACAATGTGTTGGCTAGATACTCTTCAATAAATTCACGGTACTTCAAACATTTATATTTCTATTTATTGTGAGAGATTCAAACATTGATATTACTAAAGATTAATCTACCACGCGTTTTGTTACATCTCAAAGCCATTCAAAAATAATATTTTACAATGGAAAAAGTAACTAATATTCAATTAAATCATTAGCAAATATTTAGTTATTATCATATTAAAAAGAAAACCATCCATAAAAAGAAAAGAGAGATGGAGAGAATAGTATTCAATTTATATGAATTAAATTAATTGACTTTTATATTATATTTATTATATTATATTATATTATATTATATCATATTATATTGTACTGTATTGTATTGTATTCTATTGTATTATATTATATTATGCATATACATTCAAGACCAAAAGTTCCAAACACGAAGTGAAGAATATTAAATTCCCGAGGCTGATTTGAATAGGAGAGCTGTAATTTACTACAGAGGTATAACCAAATATGTTACGTACCAGAAAATCACGGTTTCGTGATTTTTTAGATATGGTTTTGTGCCAGAAGACGAATAGCAGATAGTCAGCACTCGTGTTCTGTGAGATACCTAAAGTAGTATATAATCAATCACTCTTTTCTTCGGGTTCGTCATTCCGTCATTTCATGGACATGGAAACAATTCTAAATAAGCCAAGCAGTTGTCTGGAAGACCTGTTACACTCAAGAAAGATCGATATATTGTTGTTCTGACCAAGTGAATTCGAAGAACAACACCCTTAAGAGTTTCCTGTATGACTAACGCGTGCATTGATAGAACGATTAGTGACATTGCTGTTCGCCGAATGCCACACGGGAAAGGATTGCTCGTCCGGGAACCACATGTTTGTTCTTAGGGTTTCTGATTTCTCGGCTTTTTTCCCTCTTGGAAATTTTCGAGAAATCCCAGGAACGAAACAATCATTCACAGGAATTTATCAAAATTTAGATTATAATAAAAATTAGTTATTTAATTCTTATAAAATTAGTTATATTTATTTCTAGTAAAATTAGTTATTTAATATTAAAATTATTTTAAAAGTTTCAATTAATTTTATCATATTTGATGATCGATTTTTTGTTGCACCAAATGACTGAAAATCTTGCTTCACCATCTCGCTCAAGATAGATTTCTTACTAGTTAAGCAACATACTACTTTTTATTTAAGTGGGTTGCTTTTTGTAATTTTTCTAAAATCTAATTCTAAAAATTTTTCTTCCAAAGTTTCCGTATTCTCTTTTGAGTGTAAAAAGTTTTACAGAAATTTGAATTTCTTGGGGAAAAAAAGCCTTATTATAATTATTTTAGTTGTTGAATCGAAAATTTTTTATTTGGTAAAAGTGAAAGATCAGAAACTTTAGCAACATCATGCAATCTCCCAAAATTTAGTAATGCAACTGAAGTAACATCGAGTCTTCCACTAATTCTTTTGATCAGAAAACATTCCACATTCTTTACTAGCTCTCTAAATTTTATTACTTTTAATTTCTAACGAAGCTAATTAATAACCCTTCGGCAGTTAGCATAACTTTTCAACTGTATAGTTTTTATAGGCAAGCTTTTACTGGCTCCACATTTCAGTCTTAACATCTATCTCATAATTCCTCGTTGTTTTACTTTAGAAGTACAAAAGGAAAGATTGCGGCATATTCAGAATTTATCTTTTGTAGTACCTAATATTTAGTTAGTAACCTTAACTAATTAAGAGACTGTAAACAGTACTGAAAAGAAGTTTCTCTTTGCGTACAATTTAATTAATTAAAGATTTTAATTTTTCTATCAGGTAGTTTAGTAAGAAAAGTTTCCACAAAGTCGTTTATGTCGAAATTTGATCTTAAGTGCTTCTCATCGTAATATCTTACACTTAAAATTACTAAAAAAAAGGAAATTTATTCCATTTTAATTTGAATGATAAAGCAGGAGAAATTTTGACTTCTACATGGAAATGGATTTATTACTATTTAATATCAACTAATGCTTTTGAAATTGTTGATTTTCTCTTAAAATTTCCAGCTCTGTCAACTAACTATTCCAGAGTGTTTTGGCATCTAAACTCTAACCATCTTTCCACAATCAAACTTTGTATTAACACAATTTTTGGAAATTATCATTCTTGTGAGATGACTTTCTGAATAATTTTACAATATCCAGTTTTTTTACAGTTTCATTTCTGTTCATACAATTTTCTTCAGCATAGGCATTATGAAACTTAGAATCCTATGATATACCGCCTTCAAATTCTAAGGGAATACGTTGTCAAAATTTTGAATTAGCTTCTCCTTTTTAGCAATATTTTCTTAATATACTTTCTGTTTCAACAGTGCTTTCGGTCAAATACACTCATTTTTTCAAAGAATATAATATAGCTAAATACAACAGATAAAGGTTGATGAAAGGAATAATAGTCCAAAAAATTAATTTTACATATACGTTATAGAGCAAAGCAGTAAAAAGCTTTGTTGATGGAATATTGTTAGGTATGTTGTCTGTTCGCAAGGAAGAACAACAAATCAAAATCCTTTAGCAAAGGATAACATCTCCAATAACTACAATAGTTGTATGATGCCGTCTTCTTATACTCAATACCAAATTATACTGCAGTTCACTCTGGAGTATCTGTTTCAGCCCTCTGGTTTCTCTGGATTATACGATTTTGCCACCAGGCTTCTGTTAACCCGTTCAGGTCCACACGATTTTTCTTGTTAAGCCTAACTCCATTTAAAAATTCATATAAAACCCTTACTGTAGTAAAATACGCCGAAATATATATATATAATTATATATTTACAGTTTATAATCATTCAAAATTCCATAAGCTGTAAATTAGATCACATCGTTGTGAGCACCCGCCTCAGAACTGGGAAAATGCAATCGCGCATATGATTTTGTGTTCACTGAAGTGCTCACATTTTTGTGATCATGCTCCCGAACAGATAAAAAGTATCTCACACGTGTTTGATTAAATTTAAATAAAAGGAGAACGCTGATCAGATCACTTTGCAGATATGTTCTTTTCTATAGACACCACTTAAAAGAAAAAGTTTTGTGTGGATGTGGATTGTGGTCCATAAAAAGATAGTCTGAATAATGACCCCTCCGAACTGACGCACGTGTGTGAGGATAATTTCACTGCAGTAATAATCTCCGGCAAGTGATCTGTTATCGAAAATATTCGTCTTTTAATTTAATGTAATGCTTCCCTCCAGAACTATTTCAATTGTCTCTTTCCCTGATGTTAGAAGGATAAAACCATGTCTCTACCTCCCTTCATATCACTTGGTACTGAGAATAGTTGTACGGACTGAAACGACTCTAATAAAAATAGAAAGTAATTCCAATTATGAAATAACCAGTCTTTAAGCTCTTGTCACTATAAATGATACCACCGATTGGCTGCTGTAAATGGTATGCAATATTCAAGACGACCGACCAATAGGCCAATTTTATGTTGACATCTGACTACAGTAAATCGTGATACCTGTCTCGCGGTTGCCTTACGCAGCTGGAAAGCGATGTTGTCCAATATCTAGTTCAATTTTCTTCCTTTTTTTGCCTAGCGAATTATATACAAGTTGTCACTTGCCTTTGTTTTCTTCGGCCGGCCACTGCCTACTTTTCTTATAGCTGTAGCTGTCATTTGGAAGGCTTTCCAAGCTTTTGAAGCTACGGTTTTGTTGTTTCAAAGTTCTTGTGCTACATTCGCTAAACTAAGCTCTTGTTTTAAGCTTGCCGATCATTCTATCATGTGTAATGGTATCCTGATGGTTTCTTGTAGCCATTATGAGCGTACAGTTTCGTTTTCACTTGCAGGGAATGTCTGAAAATTCCTTCTTCCTTCTTTTTAATCTTTCTCTGAACATGCACATTCCACATCTTTGCGTGCCATGATGTCCTCTCTGTTGTTACAGTGCTGATTTTTGCATATGCATCATTTTTCTACTGAGCTATCTTTTCAACGTACTCGTCGCAATACCCCCTTTTCAACCATTGTATGGTTGTATGGGGAAAAATGCCTTAGAGTTGCTGAATTTTCACGCCAGTTTATATATATATATATATATATATGTATGTAAGGATAATTAAATTAGATCTAAAATTAAACCCTAGACCACTCCTAAATTTTATTTTCCCGTTACATCTTCAAGTATTAAATATATTACCCAGTTCGGGAATGAAGAACATATGGCTTTAACAGAATTGTGCCACTCCGACCATTAATTTTTATTACCTACTGTATCATGCTTAAATTCTCAAGTATACCTCTTCAATAAGACATGTACTTGAAGACATCTGGCTTTTGAGTAGCCGCGGACTCTTGATTTTTAACACGTGTCCGTCTCTCTCTCTCTTTCAAATCAGATTCAAAAGTGATTTCATGGAATAAAGACAGTTAAAATAAAATGTCTTGATGTTCACTCACAAAACACGGGATATATATACACTGGTGTGCAAAAATTAAGGACGAAGTCGAAAAATTAACATATCAGCTGAACGAAGAGGCAGAGCGGACAGAAAGACCAATCAGGAGATTAAGTGAGGTGATGTACGGTAGCACATGCGCAGATATGTAGGTAGACGTAATGGGGGAGTGTCTGAGTAGTAAAGCATGTTGTCGGTGTAAGATTAGTATTTCTGGCAAAGAGATTGCACACCGTATAGCAGTTAAAATCACACCGAGTTGCTGCCTCAGCGAGAAATGGCGAATAATCAATCTGTTAGACGACATCTGGATGCTTTTACCCGAGGTCGAATCATTGGGAAGTTGGAGGAAGGTAGCAGTGTGACAAGTGTGGCTGCAGAGTTCGGAATTGCTCACAGCATCGTTTCACGACTTTGGAGACAATTTCAAACTACAGAACAGCTATCGGGGTTTCAGTAGTGGTCGTCCACGAGGAACCACACCCGCAGATGACGGTATATTGCCTTACAGGCCAGAAGAAACAGGCGGCAGACGCGGAGAAATCGCTAGACACACGACACAGGCAACTGGACGACCGATATCGCGTTTTACCGTGGTGGTGGTCTGTTTGCACGACGCCCTGTACGGTGTGTACCTCTAACGCCTGCCCATCGGAGAAGGCGTTCTCTGTGGTGCCGGGAACACCGGAATTGGAGAGACAATGAATGGGGACGAGTACTCTTTACAGATGAGAGCAGATTCAGTCTGAGTAGCGATTCTCATCGCATACTCATCTGGAGAGAGCGGGGAAGCCGCAATCATCCCTCGAACATCATTGAAAGGGACAGGTATGGAGGTGGCGGTGTTCTCGTTTGGGGAGGCATCATGCTTGGTAGTCGTACAGACCTTCACATCTTCGACGCAGGTTCAGTCAACGGGACCCGTTATTGTAACGAGATTCTTCTTCCATATGTGCGTCTTTTTAGAGGCGCTATGGGTCCGCAGTTCCTTTTCATGGACGACAATGCACCATGTCATCGCACAGTAGCTGCCGAACAGCTCTTAGAGAGTGAGGATATTGAACGTATGGATTGGCCGGCCCGATCTCCGGATCTCAATCCCATCGAGCATGTATGGGAATTTCTAGGCAGACGCTTGGCAGCTCGTACCTTACCACCAGTAACGATTCCGGAGCTTTGATTGGCGCTGCAAGACGAATGGGCAGCAATGCCTCAACAACTCATTGACACCCTCATTCTCAGCATGGGCAGACGCTGTGAAACCTGCCTAGTAGTCAGGGGAGATCATATCCCCTACTAAAGACCGGATATTTCTTGCTGGACACCCATCACAGGGATGTTTCGGTCTTCAGTCGCATTGCGCTCCATGCTACTTTTTCAATAAAGCTTCTTTTTATCCCTCTGATTTCTCTTTTAGTAAGTGTTGCTTACATTACTCATGTCCTTACGTATTGGGGATCTTACGGTATTAAATGTGATGATTTGGAATGCTTTTGTACAAAGTTATATTGAAAAAACCGTCTCGACCTTAATTTTTGCACACCAGTGTATATATACCCTCCGAGTTCACACGGAGTACGTGCTCGTTAAATCAGTGGGTCCAAATGGTGTCGCCATCTATCGTTGTACCGAGCAAAATCGTTCTGTCACCTTAATGGGGCTCAAAGCTTAGGCTAACGACAGACGTAAAACTCTAGCCCATAGCCGAGATGAATTTGTGGATCTTGATCTGATATTACTATCGATCAGGTGGCAAAAGCAACATGTATATTGCAGGGAATTCTTTTTCTAGGTTCTTTTTTAGGATTTTGTGACGACATGCCTTTTCATACATTTTTGTGAGTTTTTATTCAATATACTTTTTCACAATTTTGATTTTTTTATATATATTTTATTTAGCTTTTTTTATTAAGTTGCAAAGAGGGAAAGTTGGCGCCATCCAACTGGTTTAACCCCATTTATTCGGTCGTAAATCTGAAATTGCCTTTTGACTCATTAGGTTTCTTTTTGAATTCCTTTTGTTGAATTGATTTTTATTTTTACTTTTCATATTTTTGCTACTTTAATTGTGGTTAATGTACTTTGTTTTTATTATTTTTTCGCTATGTTCTTTGATGTATTCTATATTTTCTTTCATTAATATATAATAATAATAATGAATTTTGAAGATGTATGTTAGATTTTTTAGTTTTTCAAGCAATAAATAAAAAGAACCTACGAAAGCATATTTGGTTTTAATAATTGATAAATTCATTGATTTAGAAAAAAAAAAAAAAACCAAGCAAGAAAAACTGAGAAAAATGTACCTAAATGGATTTCTTATTTATAAGGTGTAAAATATTTTCTTTTCTGTTCCTTAATGCATGACTATTCTTTAAAGGACAATAGTTCTTCCAAAAAGAAATTTTCAAAAATACATTTTCCACTTGTGTCTGATTTTTTCTTTTAGCGTGAAATCTAGTCCTTACCAATCCTATCCTCAAAAAAAGTCATTAATTTAAAACGCAAACGAAAATCACTCATTATTTTCAAAAATCTGAATACCTATGTTTTGAAAATAATAATGAAAATATTATTTCTGGTGCATAAAAATACAACTTTGATTCTTGACTAAAGAATTTTGAATAAAAACAGAATTTTCTTGGCTGAATAATTAATAACGCAACAGAATAATATTCGCAAAATATTCTACATCATAATTTAACACAAACACTGTTCACCCATTTTTTAAATTTAATTATCAAGTGCCATCTCCTCTCGTGCTTTGCTCAGGAAAAAAAAAACATTATTTTCTAGAAAATCACAAGTAATTGGAATGTTTTTTTATCGGAACATCTTTAATATCAACAAACAATCTCTGAAAAAATGCATTATCTACAGGGTAAAGATTTATAACGTCAATTAAAACTTCGGAAGTGAGATTAAAAGTTGTCACTTTTTATAACAGAGCCAGTTCTTCACATTTTAATTTCAAGAGATATCTTTTCTTCATGAAATATATTTTCTTTCTATTCTTCTTGTCACTTTTCTCTTCCTTGATGTCTCTTGTGAAAGATTTAAGTTGGTGTATTTTGAAGATAAAAATAATATGTAAAGTAGTGTTGCGTGAGAGACATTAATTAAGTTTCAAGAGCAGAAAGTATTTATTAAAACCTTTCTCAACAAAAAGAAAGTGATACTATCTATGCATAAGTAGGATTTAGAAAAAA
>BMAO01006782.1:0-84238 GCA_019973975.1 Trichonephila clavata
AAAATGAATGGGATCCTCATATTCTTTTGAAAAAAAGATGATGGTACTCAACATATAATGTTTGAAATATCCATGTTTGAATGAACAACAGAAGATGAAAACTACAGTGTAAATTATAGAAATAAGTTAAATTAGGGGAAAAAATAAAATAAAATCGTCTGAAATGCGTGTGTGCGTGTGTGCGTGTGCGTGCTGTGCGTGTGTGTGTGTGTGTGTGTGTGTGCGTTGCGTGCGTGTGCGTGCGTGTGTGTGTGTGTGTGTGTGTGTGTGTGTGTGTGTGTGTGTGTGTGTGTGTGTGTGTGTGTGGTGTAGGGTTACTTAAATAAAAATATAACCAATAAAAAATAAGGTTAGGGTGACCATAGTACAAACATTAAAAGTCAATGTATCATATTGTAGCTTTATCGCCCAACTTGGTGAATATCAACAGCAACTTGGTGCTTAACTACTGATTATCAAATAAGTGCCTTCGTTTTATTAAATCGTTATTAGAAAAATAAAACTAAATAAATAATCACTATTAGTAAAATTAAACTAAATACATAAATAAACAGATTACAAATATAAAATTTATTTATTCACTTATACTTCCTTATAATTAATCCATTAAGAATTTATTATTTAACTTCAAATAAATGCCTACCAATCCGCTTTCTCTTTTCACCAATAATAGACAATTTGAAAGTATAATAATACACCAATGTAAAATTACTTTTAATGTTCATAAGCTTGAAGCATTTTCACTAAAGTTTTATAAAGCTAAAAGTGTTGACTGCAAAATATTTTCGTAGAACAATTAAATTTTTGTCGTTCAAAGTATAAAGGGTGCCATTTCTACTGTTTACCTCTTCATTTGATCGTTATACAATATTTGAAACAGATAATTAATTCGTATTGAGATATAACTTTTTTGATGTTTTTCAATATTTTTTCATAAACGTTAGAAAATTATTTTAATGGAAAATAAGCTTACTTGTATCTTGAAAGTAATTTTCTGTTTAGTATTGAAGTTGAGTAAAGAAATATGGGTAAATATGATTTTCTGACAGAAATGACGCTTTATTCAATTTTTTATTTGTGATAAGAAGTTGTTTTCATATGTACTTTCTACACAGCATTAGTCTGAGAAGTACTTCGTAAATACACAAAAAATACTTAAAGTGGCTTCAAGAAAAATTTCCTTCAGGACGGCTTAAATCTTTCTTCAGGTTCAGATCTTACAAGGTTTTTTTTAAAAAAAGTTTTCAATTTACTATCATGTTTTAATAAAAGCAGTTTTCAATATTTGATTAATATTGAATGCCTTAAGTAAAACAACAAAGCAAATAAACAATTCAGGATATTTTTAATATTGGTTTTTTTTTTCAATTGCGTATGTTCCACCATAATTTGATTTGAATTTTTATTAGTGTTCTACTTTAAAGTTGTGCGTCAGCTATTGGTGACAGACTTCCTTATTTTAAACTTTTGTCAAGTTATGAGAACACACATGGCCTTGCAGCCCAAACTTCCACACCATACCAATTTGAAGACTTTTGATGGATGGAAAGAATTAAGAAAAGAGATCCAACATTATGCCCGACATGGCCTTTTCACCCTCACTGGGGCTGGAAATTATTACTCTTCAACAGCGGCTAGGAGTTCTCAGCCTTGGCCCTAGCTCTTCTCTTATTCTAAAAAAGCTTCTTTTTTTTTGGACTGCAAGTGCAAAGTTTCTTCAGTTGTATTGATTCAAATTTCCTTTAAAACTCGTACTCATATTTACATACATATTTATTTCATCCTTATTTGATGTAAAATTTTATATTTTACTGCTTCTCTGATATTCAAGTATGCATTTAATCCATATACTCATAACTAGCTGTTACACGCCCGCTTCGCTGGGTATTTCATGATGTTTTATAAATTTTTACTGCTGATATATATGTATAAATTATTGATATCTAAGTCTAGCATTAAGAATTCGATTGAATTGAAAAAATATACTTATACCTGTAACTGTCACCTGTTGATAAAAAAAAAGGGCAGAACTCATCTAATTTGTATTTTCTAAAAATCTCTAAATTGAAGCATAGAATGATGTTTGCTCTTTCGTAACTCAAAAAAAAGTGGATTCCCGCAAAACCAATTTTCGGTGGATCTCTACTCCGTAAATTGAACATGCAAGCCAAATTTCAAGTCTAAATCTAACAGAAAAAAAGCAAAAGTTTTACTATAAATATCCCCGTAATCCCGTTGAGAGCCGTTTTCCAAATATACCGCTCTTAGCGGATTTCAATTCAACAAAAGAAAAATGCAAAACCAAATTTCATTATTATAATCCTTGTAGCTCGAAAAAAGTAATTTTTTTTTGTCAATACGTCCCAGTAACCCCTGCAACCCCCCAGAACTTGATTGCTTAAAATTTATTCTTAGTGGATCCCTATTCAACAAAAGAAACATGCTTAACAAATTTCAAGTATATGGGTCTAACAATTAAAAACAGGAATTTTTTCTGTAACTCCTCTTGACCCCTCGCAAACATCTTTAGGGTCAATTTTCATTTTACTCTTTGTTAGAGGAACTCTATTTCATGAAAGGAACATGCCTACCAATTTTCAAGCAGGATGATCAAGTAGTTTAAAAATGGAAATATTATCGATTACGCCTCTTAATCTCCCGAAATTAAACTTCGTAGTTGATATTCGCGAAACCCATTTTGTAGCGGTTCTCTACTTTACGAAAGGAATCTGCTTATCAAATTTCAAGACTGTACGTCTAACAGTTTAAAAATGGGGATAATTGTCTATAAGCCACTTGAGCCCCCGCAACGCCACTTTGGTCTGTTTTCACAAAACCCATTTTGTAGGGGAATTGCACTCTATGAAAGGAATCTGCTTAGCAAAATTTGAAGACTGTGCGTCAATTAATTAAAAATGCAAAAAATTATCAATAACGCCCCTTGAACCCCCGCAACACCACCTAGGGGTCGATTTCACAAACACATTTTGCAGTGTATTTCTATCCTATGAGAGGAATCTGCTAACCAAATTTCAAGACTGTGTGTCTAATAGTTTAAAAAAGAAATAATTATTTATATCTGCCCTTGAACCCCCCAACACCCTTGGGGGTCAATTTCTCCAAACCCGTATTGTAGCGGATATTTACTCCATGAAAAGAAACATTCCTACAATTTTCAAGCAGGTAGGTCAAATAGTTTAAAAACGAAAATATTTATCTCTTACGCCACTTATTCCCCTGCAACGCCACTTAGAGGTCTGTTTTCACAAAACCTTCTTATAGCTGATCTCTACTCTATGAAAGAAAATCTCTTTATCAAATATAAAGACTGTGCGTCTAATAGTTTAAAAATGGAAATAATATCTATAACGCCCCTTAAGTCCCCTCAACGCCACTTGGGGCTATTTTCACGAAACCCATTTTTAGCGTATCTCTACCCTATGAGAGGAATCTGCTTACTAAGTTTCAAGACTGTACGTCTAATAACTTAAAAAATAGGAATTTATAACGCCCCTTAAACCCCCGCCCCCGCAACACCCTTTGGGGTCAATTTTCCCAAAAACCCATTTTGTAGCGGATATTTACTCCATGAAAGAAACATTACCTACCAATTTTCAAGCAGGTAGGTGAAGTAGTTTAAAAAACGATTATTTATCTATTACGCCCCTTAATCCCCCACAACGCCATTTAGAAGTCTGTTTTCACAAAACCTGTTTGTAACTGATCATTATTCTACGAAAGGAATCTATATATCAATTTAAAGACAGTGCGTCAAATAGTTTAAAAATTGAAAATAATTATCTATAACGCCCCTAAGCCTCTGCAACGCCACTTGGGGTAGATTTTAAGCCAAACTTATTTTGTAGCGGATCTCTACTCTCTGAAAGGAATCAGCTTACCCAATTTCAAGATTGTACATCAAGTAATTTAAACATGGAAACAATTATTATTAAAGCCCTTAACCCCCCGTAACGCCCTCTTGCGTTTCGAATTTCGGAAAATCCTTTCTTAGCTGATGTCTACTCTATCAAAGGAACATGTCTACCAAATTTCAAGTCTGTAGTTGAATAGTTCCAGAGATTCCTGATAGTCAGTCAGTCAGTCAGACGCTTTCTCCTTTATATATATAGATTATGTAAAAAATTCTTCAAATAATTTATGTACAATTACTTAAATTTTTTGGAATATACTTAACGTTTGAATGTATTTCAAATATGAATCAAAACAATGTTCAAATTTTTTTATATAAACTGGAGTTCTCAAAATTATTTTATTACTGTTTTCGGTGGCTGAGAGGTAGTGTATCGCTCTTACATGTCAGAGGTGAGTGTTTCCAATCCCGAGTTGAGCAGGTCGATTCAGCCTTACATCCCTTCAGTGGATGATAAACGTAGTACAAAGCTTGCTTGGAAAATAAACACTGAAGGTTCGCGTCAAACTGACCACCTGCTTGGACATCTGCTCATGCACATTACTAAGACCCGAATACCGAGATGGCACAAAAAACTGTGTCTCTCATGCTGTTTGCGTCACTAAGTTTAGTTTAGTTTATTACTGTACAGGCAAGAATATAAAATGGCATCATTTACTAAGGTTACGGTATCATTTGATTAAAAACTGTAGTAAGAGAAAATAAATGGCTAAATTCAATGTACGTCATAACCACATGAAAGCAACAGCCAGATGTTCCAGCCAATAGTTTGTTGGATTTGTTGTTCCAAATTCATGCTTTAAAAAACTGTTTCAAATAAAAATACAGTTAGAAAATTATAGTTAGATAAATTTTTTTAGTCTCCAATTCTGGAATATCTTCAAATCTGGAAATGGATCTGGAATTAGTCGCCAGATGCGGATGGATCTGAAAATCAGAATCGCTACTCCTGGGGATCCTGATCAGACAATATAGAATTATTAAATTGTACTGTCATCGTCCTTGACAAGTGAGAAAAAATTCGAATTAATCTGATCTTTTACAGTGAGTAAAAATTGGTTCAAAGATTCCGTTACATGCAAGTGAAGTTATAAGAGGGTTAAAAATAAGGATGTTCTTAACAATAACTACGCACACAAAGAGAGGTAAACAATATACACTTAAATTAAAAGTACACATATCATACACAAGTATTATTATTATTCTTTTTTTTTTTACTTTTGAAATATTTTTTTGAAGAATTCTGATACTTATGCCACTTTACAAATAAATCAAATACGAAATTTCATCTATTTTTTTACAAATCTCACGTCAGTTTTGAATTCTATAGTGAACACATGATTACATTTATCACATGGCCGTCATGAATTTAGCTCATTGAAATCAAATCTGAGGGAGGTAAATTGATTCTTCTTTGTAGAGTTGAAAACTACACTGCTGGCCACCGTAAATGCAACACCCTGAAGGAAGCACGTAAATAACATGAAATTTACAAAATGCACTAGCGGAGGTGAGATATGCAAATGATTAGAATTTCAGCGCAGACACACATCACGCACGCCTGTGGCGCCACCTCAAAGCGCTATTTAAGACTTGGAGATTTCGACGATTTCAAGTTCGGCAACTGTATCTTTCTTGTGGTTTTTTCAAAAAAAAGATCAGTTATGTCTCGTAGAAAACAGCGATCAGCTCTTGATCAAGTATCCGAGTTCGATAGAGGAAGGATAGAGAAGTGGCCTACCGAGATTGTGCATTATCTTTCAGGGAAATAAGTAGTCGTGTTGGACGAAACCAAACAACTGTAATGCGGATGTTGACCGTTGGATGCAAGAGGCAGGACGGACCGACGTGGTCGATCGCATCCACCTCAGTGCAACACTTCACGTGAGGACAGGCAAATAGTGCGCATGGCAGTGACAGATCACTCAGTGACATCACGAACCATAGCACAGCACAGTGAGTCTGTAATGCATCATTCAGTGTCTGAGCGTACCATTCGACGCCGTTTACAGTAGAGTGGTCTGTCCGCAAGGCGTCCATTGCTTGGTCTACCCTTGAAGCAGAACCACAGACGTCTCCACCGCCAATGGTGCGATTAAAGAAGGATGTGGGCCACAGAATGGAATGAAGTTGTCTTTACTGACGAGTCACGCATCTGTCTGCAACACCACGATGGTCGGTTTCGAGTCTGGAAACACCGTGGAGAGAGGATGCTGAACAGCTGCGTTATGCACAGCCCTACTGATCCTGCACCGGTTATTATGGTATGGGGCGGTATTGGATTTCACTCTCGCACTCCTCTAGTACGCATTACCGATACTTTAAACAGCCAACGCTACATCTCCGAGGTGTTGGAGCCAGTTTTCCTTCCTTACCTTCAGGGCTTGGCCACAGACAAATTTCAACAGGATAATGCGCGACCACACGCGGCACGCATTGTCCAAAGGTTCTTCCTCAATCACCAGATTGAATTGCTCTCTGCCAGCTCGCTCTCTGGATCTTTCACCGATAGAAACATTGTCCATGGTTGCTCAACGATGACCCAATTACACCCTTGCTGCCACACCAGATCAACTTTGGCAACGTGTGGAAGCTGCTTGGTCTGCTGTACCCTAAGAACACATCCAAATTCTCTTTGAATCAATGCCGAGGCGTGTGGCAGCGATGATCTCCAACAATGGCGGCTACTCTGGCTACTGATTCTGACAGGAACCACACTTCACAGAAGTCTATAATTTAATCATTTGATAACATGTTATCTACAAAATAAATTTTGTTTGCTATCTCTTGTTTTCTTGGTGTTGCATTTACGGCGGCCAGAAGTGTATTAGTAGTTTAAAGGATTCCTTTCAATTATAAATTTTATTGGTTCTTAAGTACTATTCTGCAACAATGTCTTCGTTCAAGATAATTCATCAGGTTGGCAATACCGATTTTACATGTGTCGTACGAGCTGAATCGGCAATCATGTATTTCGTTTCATATAATGTCGCCAGTAATTGTGTGATAATACGTAAGTACCATTTTCTTCATTTTTAATTTTATGAATATTTTATTTTTGTTCTTTAAGTTCAGACAAATACAGGGTGTGACACTCAAAAAAAGGAGACAAATTGTGTATCTTGAAAAACAAGTGGAATTGGTAACAACTGTTTTGGTGACGTCATCTCACACACCTTACTCTATCCATGTGGTGGTTTCTCTTTATCTGATCATACTAGTTTGGTGCACTGCATCATTGAGTGAACACATGCAATTGCATTCCCCCGGAAAAATGTCAAAAATCAACATCAAGTTTCTTGTGAAACTTAAGAAATTAGTCACGAAAACATTTCAAACAATAACCGAGGCTTATGACGATGAAACTTCGTCTCGTACACTTGTGTTTGAATGTCATGAATGCCTTCAGAGAATAGAAGGCTGTGTGATGAACTTGTGGGCGCCTAAGATAAGCGATTACAGACCAAAACATTGCCAAAATTCGTAATATGAGTGAGCTTCCACTCACATTAGGGATCAGACTGATAATCAACACCACTTTTACATTGAAGTACTAAAAAGACTTTGAAAAAAAGTTAGGGAAAAAATGCCAGAATCGGAGAGTGATGGATGGTCCTTGCACCAAGAAAATGCTCCGCTCTCACGGCCTTATCTGTCAAGCAGTTTCTGACCAGCAAAAACATTACTATGAAGGGCATCCACCTTATTCACCTGATTTGGCCAAATGCGATTTTTTTATTTCCTATAGTTAAATCTTGCTTACGTTAAATGGTAAGTTAAATCTTAATCCATTTTACCTCCTTTGAAAGGGTTCAAGAAAAAATTGAGAATCTCCTGAATAGCCTTTCAAAAACCTCGTCCCAAAACTGTTACCAGCAATGGCAGCGCCAAATGCAGAAGTGTGAATGCTGAAGAGAACTACTTTGAAAGTGATATGTTACTAAGAACTGATTCTTTATTTGTGTGTCACACCTCGTACATATCAACAAATTCCATAAATGGACTTTATAAACCCAAAGAAGGAATTGCAAATATTATGTAAATTATGTTTTTCGCATTTTCTCAAAAATAAAAATTTATAATTTGGTAAAGGTGTCGAAACTATTAAATTTTTTTTTTTTATGAAATGATACTTAAATTTAGCTTTGATTTAAAATCAAAAATATATTTCATATGCTTAAACTCTACCGTAATATATATAGATATATATATACATATACTGGCATACTCAAAT
Source organism: Trichonephila clavata (assembly GCA_019973975.1). NCBI lineage: Eukaryota > Metazoa > Arthropoda > Arachnida > Araneae > Nephilidae > Trichonephila > Trichonephila clavata. The sequence continues at coordinate 8,166 of BMAO01006782.1, forward strand.
ACATTTTATATATATATTTTGCAACAACAGTCTAAAATTTTATGATTTGAGGTTTTTAACTTTGTGTTGCGATGCGTGTTTTTTCCCTGACAGTAAATACCAAAATGGAATTTTTATACGGCTACCAATAAGGAGAGTACCATCAATATCAAGATAATAGAAAGTTATCTAATAATAATTTCATTTAGAAAAAAAGATGAAGTTATTACAATATTTTGAAAATACCTTGTCATTATGTGAAATTAAAAATATATATTTAGTTTAAAAGATACATGTAGTATTTCTAGAACTGTGAGCTCTTAAATGAAATAAACTTTTATTAATTCGAACAAAAAGGATATTTAATAAAATGCACAATATTAAAATGGATTGACTTCTTCTGTATTTATAAATAAAGCGATGGCATTTTAAATATAACAAACTATGCGTACAAACTACTAATTTTTTATATAACGTCAGTGTAAAAAGTACATATTTTAAGCCTTTTTGTATATATTTGTATACATAAAATATGAAAGTAACTTACTTAATTTTATTTTTTATGGTTCTAAGTTAATTTTGCTACATTTGTATTATTGAAATAGCTTTTTCAAAGCAATATTAAAAAATCAAATTGAACTCGGATATGAAGGGACTTATGAAACGGTCAAAATGACATTTACTGTGATAAAATCCCTAGTTATGTTTGGATTTAATTATGCAAAAAAATTTGAAATTTCCAGTGATGCATCTCAATGTAATTCCTGTATAGTCTCTTAAAGTTATTTAAAAATTAAAATCAATGCATAAATTACATCTTATTTGTTAATTTTAGAAAAGATCGTTACTGATCAATCTTTACAGAAATATATCTTTCCTTAAAAATGAAATTGCAATAGCAGGAAATAAGGCATATAGCAACATGCAAATTGCAGGAGAGATAGCGGTGAGAGAGAGAGAGAAGTCAATATGCAAATGATTTAAAAAACAGACAAATAAAATCATTAGAAACCAATTTGTTCAGTTTCTAATGTGTGCCAACTCAGTCAGATATACATATCTCATTCCGGCAAGACATTCAACCAATTACTCCATTGAGGGTTGCCTGATGTAACTGTTGCCAAGCCACATCCACTGCTGTTCGCCGATAATCTACGTTTATACAATGCATACAAATACAGAGCCAATCGAATCTATATATATAAAGAAGAAAAGCGGATCTATAGACCTACAGACTTTAAATTTTGTAGACATGTTCCTTTCAAGGAGTAGAGATCCACCAAGAACGGATTTTTCGTAACTCGACTACCAAAAGGTGTTGCGAAGGCCTAAGGGTAGTCCAGATAAACAATTCCGCTTTTGAACTATGAGATTAAAAGACTTTAAATTTGGTAGACATGTTCCTTTCATGATGTACAAGAGGGGTTTTGCGAAAATCTACCCTGGGGGCGTTATATATATTTATTCCCGATTTTGAACAATTAAACTTGCATACTTGAAATGTGATAAACTAGTTCCTTTCATGGAGTAGAGATCCGTTAAAAATAAATTTTACGGAAATTTACTTCTATGGAGGGGAGGACAGGTGCTACGGGGGCGTAATAACAAACAAATTCCCGGTTTCGAACTACTAGACCTACAGTAATTGAATTTAGTATGCAAGGTTCTTTTGTTGAAACGATATCCTTTAAGAGCAGGTCCCACGGAAATCGACTCTCAAAGGTTGTTACTGGAGCCCATTGATAAAAAATTTCCATTTTTAAACTACTAGGATTAGACTTAAAATGTAGCATACATGTTTATTTTGTTGAGTAATGGTCCTCTAAATTGGGTTTTGAAAGAAACTAACTTTGCAGGAGGGAGTTACGAGGATGTAAAAATCTTCTTCAATTTTAGAAATTATTATTTAGAAGTCCTGATTTTTTTATATCAAGAGGTGAGAGTTATAAGATTGTTTTTCAATTATCTATATATATATATAATTCATAAATATACACAAAATAGTTATAAACCTAAGATAACTAGTCAAGATAGTAAGGGTCAGGAACCAGGATTGCAGGTTTAAACAAAGTTTTGCGGCTTGCCAACCTTCATCTGTATTTGCCAATATTCTGCGTCATAATGAAAGTAAGGAATATCAAAAAAAGTTTAACTATTACAAATAAAACCACAATCTATTAATATAAAACGATAAAATTATAGCCTATAATAATTACTAGTATATGATAAAATCAATGCTAAAAACAATTAGATGAAAAAACTTACTACGTGAGTACAGCAATAACCATTTTCCCCGCGCTATAGATAGAAGTATATCACTGACGTATACAATTACTAAGTTATGATAAAAAAGCATTGTATATATATGTATATATATAAACTCTAAATAATGTTTTAAAATTTATAGAAAATAAAAGTACAATCCAGACATATACAATTAATTTTAAATAAAATATATTATTATTAATTTATTTAGAATGTGGCGCCACCTATCGATTAACTGTACAACTAATTAAAAAAGCTATTTTTAATTACATAATGTCATTACACTGAGAAATAATATAAATATAACTGTAAATAATATTAGCAGGGTACCCATGTTCAATACAATGTTTAATAAAGTTCTTCAAATTTTAATATATATTAGATTTATATCTAACTTTTTTCATTATTACGATGAATATAATTAAAAATAATATTTCTATATATAGATATAGATAAATTTGAATTCCAGTATAGCACTTTAAGAATGTTAAAATTAAAATCATCTCTTTTATCCTAAATATTACTATGTTTTTTTTATTATTAATATACATCCAAGTAATTAGTTTTAACTGGATTACTATTAATTTTAACTAGGTTTAAGTAATCGGGATAAAATTAATTTTGGGGTTAACATTATTATTTTTACCAAAATTAATTAAATCATCTATATATCTAAAAATGTAATAGCCATTATAATTTATATATTTATCTTCATAAAAGTGTAAACATAAATTAGCCAAACTATTGCTAGAAGGGCCACCTTGAGGCAAACATTTAGTTTGTTTATACAAAGAACCATTAAAACTAATGCAGTTTTTTTTAGACCAAATCTATGAGAGTTTTAAATTTTTTTAAATTAATAGTAAGGTTATAATTACTATGACTCTCTAAAATTACCTTAATAATATCATTGATATCAATTGAATTGAAAATATCTTCAAAATCATAACTATAAACTGAATAAATATTTTTTTTAAAAATTTTTACTATTTTAATTATAGCTTTATTATATTGCTTATTGATGAAGTTTTGTATAATATTATGCAGCATTTTACCTGCAGTAGTGTGATATATGTTTTTAAACTATTTGTTACCGTTCTAAATTTAACAGGATTTTTATGGACTCTTTAGGTGTTAAAAATATATGTGGAAATTTAATATTAGGAATGCAAACACACAATTTTCTATACATAGCAATAATTCGATTATTAATTTCTTTATGAGACAAGTCCAATCTTTTAAAAGATTCAGTGTTTAAAAAGTGTTTATTAATCATATTATTATAAAAATATTTATAAATTACAGGATAATTTCCAGGCACTTTGTCTTTGTAAACAATAACAAAATTCTTTTGTAATTCATAAATCTTCTTTTTTACATCTTTATAAATAAGTTCAGATTAGAATGGCAATTAAATTTCACCAAGTATTTTAATATATTGAACTTATATTCACAAATGCCCCTCTAAAGGCAAACCATATTTAACTGCAGATTTTGTAACAAAATTATTTATATCTCTTATAATTTGTTTTAATAGTATTATAATTATTAGAAATAGTTAATCTAAAACTAGTGCCTTTACTCATGATACCTTAAAATTTTGTCCTTGATTATATTTAAGTTGCCTGTGACTACATGTTTATGATGACTATTAATAAAAATTCCTAATAGTTCTTACATTTACAATCGTCTACGTCAAGAGAAGGTGAACTATTATTGTAATTAAAGATAAATATGTCGATTGCTTTATTATATTTAAAACTTTTTTAACATTTAAATTTCTAACAGGAAAAAGTGACAAATGTCTATTAATTATGTACATTAGATAAATTAATTTTATCAAATCCTTTATACATGAACAATAAAGTGCAGTATTCTGTATTAGATTCATCAATTTTATCAATATTTATATTGAATTTATGAACTAAAAATTATTAATATCTTTAATGATGTGAACTGCATGACACACCTTAAGCACCTATTTAAGATTCATTACACGCTACAATTTCCTTTTTATTAGAGAATGTAAGAACTCTTAAATTGTAAATTTTTCAATGCTTTGAAAAAACATATACGTTAAAGCTTTAGCATTTTGATACCAAAATTTTGTTGATACTGCAAAAACTTCCGAAGTTATTGAGAAATAACTAGTGAAACTTAAGCTAAAACCCTATCTCTTTCTTATCTTTAGCTTAATTTTTCTCAAAACAACTAATTTTACCTTGCGCGCAGGATTTCTCAGACACTATTTTTGATATCAATTTGAAATTTCATACACGTGTCCAAAATAAGCTCTTCATAACTAATACAACAATTTTCAAAAAAAAATTAATAAATTCTTTTTTTTTTTTTAATTTTCGTTATAATTGTATTTAAGAAATATCTTTTTTCTAAATTTCTTAAAAGTTAGTATAACTTTTATTTATTATTACTCTGTAACATAATTTGCAATGCATTTTTAGCAAAGTACATAACATTAAGACTATATTTATATATATTGTATTAAAACTCTTAAAAAAGGGATTTTCCCACCAAAATCTGTGCTTAGTATTTGGTATAATTTTAATAATTGACAATTCAACATTTTTTTAAATTCATGCATGGGAAAGTGTCTGAGTTTAATTTTATTAGAATTGTTGGAATTACTGAAGTTTTTAACATCATGTCTATGTTGATTAATCCTAACGTTAACAGTACTCGAGGTCTGTCCTATATATTTATACTGACAAACTTTACAATTTAAAAGGTAAATACAATTAAAAGTTTTACATAGGTTAAATTTAGATTCATATCATATTGATCATGGTTTAACATAGTGCAAATCTCACATTTACTATCTGTACATTTATTGAAACTCAACTTAAAATTATTATTAGATTTAATGTTTTCAAATTTGTTTGAAAATAATTTGTCCTTATTTATATGATTATATATATATATATATATATATACACTCAAGAGCCAAACGTTATGACCACCCCTACATTTTGCAATTAACTTGCCTGGATGACGTGCAAAGCACGTGATCAGGTGGAAGTGGTATTTAACTGCTGCTGGAGAGTCTGAAGAATCATTCTTTCACTTACTTCTGTGTGTGATGAGAAAGGCTACGGATCTAAGCGACTTTGACAGAGGGCAGATTGTAATGGCTCGAAGGCTTGGAACAAGTATTTCCGAAAATACACGACTCGTGGGTTGTTCGCGATCTACAGTTATTAGTACTTATGCAAGGTGGATGAATGACGGGGAAACCAGCAGTAGACGACATGGTATTGGACGTCCATACGCTATCAAAGAAAAAGGTCGTCGGAGACTGTCCTGCTGGTTTCAATTGTTAATTTTCCTCTTTTGACTTTCTTTCTTACTCTATATTTCTATCTTTCCTTTTTACTACCTTTTATGAATTACCATGTTTCTCGCTTCACGTTCAACGTTAATTTTACTATTTACAAAATGATTATTAAGCTGCATAATATTTGAGACATAAACTAAATTTTGTCTGATTCCTCCGCTGTATATTTTAAATCGGTTTTTCGTGTTTTTTTTTTTGTTTTTTTCTTTGCTAAATAAACCATTATATATGTAGATGAATATCTAATATTTAAAATCAGTATATGTCTGTATATTAAGAACTAATTATGTATGTGAAGTAACTAATAAAGTAAAGGAAGTAATTATACGCACATATCTATAATTTCAGGAATCTTGGATTAGAGAAGTATTTAAAAATAACTTTTACATTTTTTATTAAAATTATGTTTTTGTGTTTTAAATTATCTAAGAATTACATTTCTAATGATTGCACATTACAATTATCACAAATTGAAATTTTATTGTAAGGAAGTTGTGTGAATTTACTTCAAGAATTTAATTTTTCTTTATATACACCCGAATTATACACTACAATGAATACTATAAGCATATTTCATTTTTGTAAAAATAACACTGACATAATTATAAAATCATAAATAGTAGTTTTATATTAATTTTAAAGGAAATATAATAATAATTCAATATGTAGGAGAAAAGGAGTTCATTTGCTTATTCATTCACTCACTTATCCCGAGATCTCAAGAACTATGAGATTTATTGTCATGAAAATGGTCAGGAATGTTTCTTTTATTGAGTAGAGATTTACTTATAATGAATTTTTCAAAAATCTTCTCCAATGAAAAAGAGGTATTGCGGGGCAAATTTTTTTTTTTTTTTTTTTTTTTTAATAGGTAAAAATTTCCCTTTTCCGGGCTTATTAGGAGTAAAACGTAAAATTTGTCACACACCTTTGTTTCATCGAGTAGATCTGGTAAGGATAGGTTTTGAGAAAATCGATTTCTTAAAGTGGGTTGTTGGGGTGTTATAGAAAAAGGCACCAATTTTTAAGCAAATAAACCCCTTTCGACTTTAAATTTGGTAAAAGAGCATCTTTTGCTGAGAAGAGATCCTCTGAAAACAAGTTTTAAGGTAATCGACTCCGAGAATTAGTTACAGGGGATATATTCAAAAAAATTCTAGTTTTGATCTATTTTAGAACTACAGTCTTGGAATTTGGCATTCATGATTTTTTTATTTTGTTGAGTAGAGATCTGCTGAGAAATTGTTTTGTAGAAACATTTACCATAACAGCGTAAAAATATTACTTATATTTGTGTTCATAATATTTATATACTGATTGACAGTATATAAATATTGGGAAACAACGGGTTATTTAGTTTTATTGATTTATTTTACTTCACTTTTTCTTAAATGTTCTTTCCCCTGAGATTAAGTTGCTGTGTACTCAAAATTATTCGAAAAATTAATTAAATTTTGGCTTAATTAAAAGGTATTTTATCCTTCTAACTAAATTTATATATTTTTTCCTATTTCTTCCGTCAAAAAATGGGTGTATATGCTTATAAACATTAATGTTCCAAGTAGGCATATTTTATCCACAGTAAAGATATTCAATGAAAATCATAAAAATGCGTTTTAAAAATGAAATATATTTTACATATTTCAATAAAATGGGTACCATCTTAGAAATGTAGATGTACAACTTTCTGGAATTTGAAACATATTTTTACGTATGTTTCATCTTTTCGGATTTATATTGAATTTATGAGTGTATTATTTTCAATTTCACTTGTATTTATAGGATATTTGTAGTTTAAAAAGTTTACTTTTGTCGTCACTTATACCAAAATATTCTAAAGCTGCCTTTTCTGAAATTCAGTAATTCAATAACGTTTGTTATTTTAGGAAAGACTCTCATTGTTAGAAAACAATGTAATGAAATTAGTATTTTTTTTTCTAGAATCAAAGACAACCTTTTTTCTATCTTAAATTGAATAATCAATTTAAAGAAGTATGCACTGCAATTCTATTCAAAGTTTCAAAATTCAGTTTTTAAACTCTTGAACTTGATTAATGTTGCTGTTCACTTCTTTTCAGTATTTTAAAAACATTTGTTCATTTTTTTAAAGAAAAGAACAACACAATTTATCTTCATACATTAATAATGCAAAGAAAACATTTTGAAATTTTATTCTCCATAATACTTTCTTTTAAAAATGATTTATTTAGCTAAAAAAAATTGTTTGTTTCTTCGTATTTAAAATGTAAAACTTTAAGAGATTTGAATAATTGCACATTTTATCCTTTTTCTCGACAAATTTATGTTTATTCAACATCTTTTAGCCGTATATTCTATTCGAAGACTTTTTTGTGAAAATCTTGATTCATTAATAATGTCTCGAAAAACATTGATAAATAATTATTTAAAAACACATTTCCCTTAAAAAATTTTGTCATTGAGTTAAATCAAAAGTTAAATTTTAAATACATGTTGCAACATATAATTTACATAAAAGAAAATGTCCAGTATGGCCCGTCTGCTTTCAAAATTTGATTCATTAAAAATAAGGATTTCCTTAGCAAAGTTGTTATTAAATTAGTACAAAAATAAAAATTGTTCATTGGCATTTTCATTTCTTTTTGCTCTTCAAAATTGATGTAGACGTATGCCATCTTAAATGCTTGTTTCTTTCTTGAATTGAGATTTGAATTGCTCAAGCAAAATAAAAGTTTTATTTAGAAAATTGCTTCCAAAAAAGTTTGCAAGTATTTTGAAAAAAAGAAACTTATTTAAATTTTATAATACCTCTGATAAAGAGTATTTCTCAAATTAATATCCCATATTGAAAAATTATTATACTATTAGAAATACTGTACAACGTCTTTAAAAAAATTTTGAATTATTAATTAAAATCTAAGTATATTAGATAATGAAAGAATACATGTTTAAGTTTAAAAGTAAAGCTAAAGTAATGTTATTTAAATATTTTTTTACAAATAATATTTTAATTTACTAAGTACATAATATATTGAAAACTTACAATATATAGTTACTAAACACTTGTTACATGCAACTTTAGAATTAGAAAATGTTGTATAAATGTTATACAAAAAAATATTTCAGTAAGAAATCTGCTATCAAATAACATTTCGAATCTTTTGCAGTAAAAAAGTTTTCTCCTGACGTGAAAAAATTTAAACAACCAATATTTGGAAACTCAGAGGTAAATTAACTCAACGAAAAGTGTTGGATCGATGCTGCATTTTTCGAACTTTGTAATAACTTTTTTACTTTACGGCCAAACTTTTATAATAAGATATTTCTTTCTTCCTAAAGAAGTCTTAAAAAGATCCGTCTTCCCTTAAAAGATTTTGAAATCATTCTTTTTTTGCTTATTTTCTGATTCATGATGAGTTAATACATACTCTAAAATCAAAAATGACAATTTCATTCGCTCTGAAAATATCCAAGTTTTATCATATTAACTAAGAAATGAAGTGTCATAAATAACACTGATATTCTCAGATTAAAAATTTTGTTTTTTATTTAAAGATATTTAACTTTCTTGCATTAACGAATCATTGCAATTACACAACTAAAAGACGAAACATATTGTTTTAAAGTTTAAAATATAGCAGTATGCATTTGCGATTAAGAAGGATTATTTCTCTGATAGTTAAGTCATAAAAGCGTTTTATAGAGTATGATAGGAGTAAACGTAATCTAAATATTTAATTTTTAAAAAATATTTATAAAGTAAAAACGTAAGATAACTATCATATAAAAATTCTTACCAAATTTAACTTATTATTTTTTTTTGTCTTGTCAAACTAATTTTTTTTAAATATAGTTTTTACAGTTTTTTCTATCATATATGTTAATGCATTGATTATCTCGGTGGAATTTGAAACCCCTAGAAAGCACGTCTCCAGGTGTCGGATCAGAGAATACCTCTATTGGTATTTTCTTTGGGTGGCAGAGGGGAAATAAAATACCCTCCGTAGACCAACAGGGATAAGTCTAACCTCTTTGAAGCAATGGCATCCCTTTTTCATTTTCGGTCTGAATTTTTATTGAAGAGATTTGCTCTTGACTGTTTAGATTACAGGAGTTCGATAAAGTCTGCTTCATACAATGGTTACTTGCACATTTTCACATTACAGGCAACGAAAATGCGGATAAACTGGCGAAATAAGGGTGAAATCTTAATAATGGTAACTTTTTCAATGTTAACTTTATTAGACGCAAATGCTGTCAAAAATTTCAAATTGAGAAAGAAGTCAATTCCTGTAAAGCATCAAATCTGTAAGGTAAGTGGAGAGGCCGCCTTATAACAAAAACAACTGCTACGCCAAGAACAGGTAATCACAGAGGAATAAAGTTTGATAGGGGTGGTAGAAGAACATATAAGAATTATGATAACTGTTTGGATACAGAGCTATCACCTGCTCATATTTTTGATTGCCCAGCTATTCTTGCTGCTCTACAAGAAAGAGGGGTACTTTTCTCGTCAACAAACTTCTATTTGGACAATATTGCACAGATTGCCAAAACAGGCACCTGGGTCTATGGTACTATCTGATTTGGTCCGGTCATAGATACGGCATCATAATCATCATCGTATTGATTTTGCATTATGGGCATAAAGGTTTTTTAATCAATGCATTTATTTTAACTCTCTTATATTTTACTCTTTAACTCATATACAATTAACAACCTATGTACAAAGCATTTTTTACCATGAGAATGTTTAAATTTAATTAATATCAAAACATATTCTACATCCACCTCTACATGGGTGATACACGTTAAATCTGTCGAGGCTCTAAAGTCTCACTTTCGCATAATGTGAAAATTTCGATACTGGGATATATATCACCTCACTTGTCGTTCTTGTACTGACCATTTATCAAGATAATGAAATCTGTCTGTCTTAAATAGCCATCAATTAAATTGAAAGTGAAGCATTCATAAACAATCAATCAAACAATGGCATAATAAATCGAACTGCGTAATAAACGCGATGCGTTTATTGGTGTTTAGAGTTTGGAAGAAGGATCAGCCATAATCAGTACAAATCCTATTTTATTGTTTTCTCACTTAAATTAACAACCCAGGATAGGGAATGCAAGCCACTACTAAGTATATAGAAGCAATTATATATACCTGGCAAAAAGAATACCTAATGCTTGAGTATAATTTAATTCACTTATAATTGGAACCTTTGTATGACTACGGTCTAATTTACCGTAATTCAGTTCTAAGTTGTTCGACCTCCGGTCGTTATAATTAACCTCTATCTCATTAACTAAATAGTTAATTAGCAATCTCTTTTGATTATTCAGCAATTACTCATCGACTGAGCTCACGACTATTCTCTACTAACTTCGGGTATCTAAAAGTCAATGCTTAAGTAAAACCTTTCAATTGCATAAACCGAGTCTTCTTTTTCGGGAGGAAGTTTTCAATAGAACAATAGTTAAAAAGAAATGAATTTACCCCGATAGTATTAGTGACCAGCTAGCGGATAGACCTGTTACAACCGTGTTGTACGTATCAAGTTATGTAAAACAGACAAAAGTAGAAATATCATAATAAAGCACATTCACAGGTAAAGAAATACCTCTCTTGAATCTGTATCTTAACCAATACGTGTTTTTTGAGACACTGGGTAGATTCCTTGAGTCCCAACAAGTATACCACAAGGCTTACAAACTTAAGTCAATATTTAATCGATAGTGGTAGGAAGTTTCAAGTAGAGGGATACAGGCACAAATGGGAATCAAAAGGTAAAAAGAAACAAGAATGGATGCAAATACAATAAATACAGAACAAAATACAAGATTGCTCACATACAAAAACGGAGACATTCAGTAATTAAAATTATACAATGATGAAGGTTTGGAAACACATGTGTGTGATCAGAATAATATTTTCAAAATACAAATGCATAAAGCTACGTACACACAAATACTTATATACATATACACACACATATATATGTATATATATATATATACACTTGCAAATATACACGTATATACATACACGCATAGTACATGTTAGCAAACACACACAAAAATTACAATCTAAATAATACAGGAAAAAATGCTATCAATATATGCACAAAACGATGTAAAAGATGATTTGCTCTGAACAAAGGCAGAGAAAGGAGGAGGCCACGCTATATTGTTCTTTTGTAGGCAAATTATGAGAGTACGTTTTTCGGAAGATAATTTAGCACAAGCAAGTATCAGATGCTTTACACTCTGGACTGTGTCACTGGAGCAAGAACACTGGGCAGTAGGCGATAATTTGAAACGTTTAAAATAGGCTTTAAAGTTTTCATGCCGTTAGAAATTGGGTAAGTTTAAAATTAGGATGAAAGCGTATAGCGTTTAAACGTCTCTGAATAGAAGGAACGGATTCTTTGGAGAAGTGCGCATTATTTGATGTTTGATATAATTTATTCCACTCAGAAATAATTTTTCCTTAAAAATATTTTGATATGATTTTGGAATGCTCATAGGAATCAAATTGCTTAATTTTGTCGCTTCTTTTGCAAGCCAGTCAGTGTGTTCATTACGATAGATTCCATATTACCTCGAACATAAGAAAACAAAACTTTTAACACCTCTGTCTAAAAGAAAATTGAGATCAATTTGCATTTTAACAATCAGTTTATTTTGATAACTAATGTTATTTAAGGCATATAAAGATGAAAGAGAATCACTGCAAATTAAGAAATTCGATTAAAGGGTTTCGTTTTTACAGATTCAAGAGACTGCTTGTGTTATGCAAAGTATTTCAGCCTGAAACACGCTACATTCATCTCTTATTCTAAATTGGCGAGTTTCAATTTCAATAAAATCTAGAAGATAACAAATGCAAGCCAACCTTATTAGTGATTTTGCTACCATCTGTAAAGCAGACAACAGGAACGTTGTCTTCACTATTTTTACGGTAATTAACAAAATTAAGGGGAAATCATTCAGAAGGAAGGGAGCTCAGAAGCCGCAGGGAAAAATCTAGACTCTTATTGGTACAGTTCTTCGTTGCAATTTTGAATTAATTATTTGTGATTATAAAGAAGTCAATAGGTGGAAAGACCGAAATAGTAAACACAGCTTCATAGGATAACGTTTGGCACCCAGAAATAACTCGGAGAAGTATTCTTCGTGGAGTTGTTTGAAAGAGCTGACAATTTATTTTCTTCTTCAAGGTAGATCGCCATATTCGTAAACCATAACAGATAAATGGGACAATGCTTTGTTATTAATGAGGGATGACACATTGGACTTGATCCCAAAGCTAATTCTGCCAATTCTATTAAGCCCTAGCAGAATTTTTTCACATTTATTTGAAAGATGCAAAATATGTTGTTTCCAACAGAATTTACAACCAAGGACAATACCAAGATATTTTAGTTCCTTCACACTATCAAGAGGAATCCCATTAAGGGTGAGGTTGCTAGTGAGGATGTTGTTTTCTCTCTTCTCCAAGATCATAACTTTTGACGACAGTATTAAACTCTAATTTATAATTCTTTGCCCTGGTTGATACAAAGTCAAGGGTAAGCTGTGCTTGTCTGCTTATATCATGAAAAGACTTTACCACGAAACAAAGAAGTAAGTCATTGGCAAAAGCAATAGTTTCATAAGAAAAAACCAAGAGTTTTCCCAAAAAATTCTTTATAATGATGCTCTAGAAAAAAAGACCAGAAACGGATCCCTGATGACATCCCTTGTTCAAAAATTTCTCTTTTGAGGAATGACGTTATGTCCCAGAATGAGTTAAAGTCCAGATCGTTCCTTCAAGAAGCTGGAAATTACGGCAAATAAGTTGCTAGGGATGTTTTATCTTTAAAAAAGGCTCAGAATACCAGGCCACCAAGCATTATCAAAAGCTCCTTTAATATCCAAGAAAACCAAGCACGTATGAAAGTGTCTCTTTTTTCATTTTAAAACAATTTCATTAAGTTTCATCAAGGCGTCTTTGGTATATTTTTGTGGCATAAAACCAAATTGGTTTCTATTGAAAAAACTATCATTGTGTAAACGTCAGGCCACTCTGTTGATAATGAATCTTTCAAAACATTGACCCAAAGTTGACAATAAACTGATACACCTTAGGTTTTCTAAATTAGGGATACAAACGTCGTTAATTTTGGAAATCAGGATAATCTTAACTTTTTTCCAACAGAGAGGAAAAGTCTTGAGACGCAGGCATGAGTTAAAAACTCTTAGGAAAAGATCAGGGTGCAATACATGCAACTTCATTAAGAATAGAGTAGAGCCAGGTGTCTTTTTTAACTTCAATTTATTTATAACAGCATCAATTTCATGGATGGTAAGAGGTAGGCCATTCGTTACGTTGCTGTTGATAAGAGCGTCATTTCGTATTTCGTTGTGATAATCGTCATCCTCATTCTCACAATCATCAGGAAAAGAATGGGAGAACCTCATTAATTGTCTCTTCAAAGGAATTTTTTTTTTTTTAGTCACAGTTCACATAGAAGAGCAATTCCACTGACTTCAACTGTTTCTGAAATGGATGTTTGACTCCATAGGTATAAAAAATTTTCCACACATTATTTACATTAATTTTATCCAAAATTTCCTTATTTCCTTCCATGAGCTTAATTTGGCACTTAAAAGCTTTAAATTATATTTAGTTCTTAATTCTTGGTATTTACTTTTATATATTTCTTGTAAAGCGAAATTTTTACATCTCTGGAATCTTTGTCTTACAGCATTAACGTGCCTTCTCATGCACTCAATTTCTGTTGTTCACCAAGGAACTCTGTGCATCCGTTGTTTTTTAATTGGAATGGACATTTTACAAGATTTTTAAATAACAGAAAGGAGATCATTTACGAGATTATGCAATGATTCTAGATTTTGCAGAAGTCCATGAGATTACTAATTCTTAACAGTAGGAATTTCGATGTGTCATAAAAGAGTTTCCAGCTCTTTTTTTCAGATAAAGATACAAATGTCACCATATTTTGTTGGAGAATTGGAATTTAGAACAATGTCAAACTCAATTGATTTGTGGTCGGATAGAAAATGATAAGTAGGCAAATGCAAACAAGAAACATCTTCCAGCAAATCAGTTCCAACTGCAATTACATCAATGTAGCTAGATTCTTGAGAGCCGCAAAATGTAGGACCGCATTCTTTATTAATGACAAAGAGGTTATGGTCAATAATAAATTCGGTGAGCATGGAACCTCTAGAGTCGGAAAGGGGACTGAACCAAGTCCCAGATTTGCTATTGCGTCTATAGACCAGACGAATTTGTTTATGGACATCTTGGAAAAAATTTGGTTATTTTTTTAAAATCAAAATCAATATTCTCGAAGGGCTCAAAATAGTAGGATACAAACAAGAAGACTGAAGAAAACTCTCTAAGACTAAGGAAATCCAGGACGAGTTTCCTTGTACGAATGAGGTTCTGGTACCGACGGAACATTAATATTTCATGCTTCCATATTCAAAATAAGCTGCTGCTTAGCACTTTTTGATTTATGCAAATTAAATTGCAAAATACGTAAATGCGATTGAGATAAAAAAAATATTCATAATTTGTTTGAGATGCAATAAGTTT
This sequence comes from Trichonephila clavata, assembly GCA_019973975.1. NCBI lineage: Eukaryota > Metazoa > Arthropoda > Arachnida > Araneae > Nephilidae > Trichonephila > Trichonephila clavata. Next base: position 23,353 of record BMAO01006782.1, read on the forward strand.
CTCCATAAATTGATGATATTTAAAGCAGCTAGGATAAAATTTGTAATATACTTCAACTTTTTCATTTGGGTCTCTTGTTTTCTTATTGAATCTTATACAATTTACGCAAACCTGAATAGAAATATTGCATTCACTACTCTTGTGTTTTCCTGCACATTTGAAACAACACAAGCCATTTTCACAATCAGAAGCCTTATGAGATATACAAGGCACTTAAAGCAGCGATTAATGTCCAGGAAGTCCTCGATTTTGCAAACGTTCCAGTTTGCTCTCAGGAAGTTCATTTTTAGGCACAGTTTTCGACCAGTTGAACTTACCTCTAAAACCAAATGCCGGGAGATTTTGAATTTTTTAAGAGTGAAACGAATTTTGGTTCCTCTTGTAATTGTTCTTTCTCTCCCAATTCCGGATTCTGCACCTTCAAAAGCTGGAGAACTTCATAATCACTAATTTCATTCGGAAAATTTTTCAAAAGTTTATTTGGATTTCTCTTCTTTGGAGAAGACGCTTGAAGAGAATTTTTATTTTCTTTATAGCATTCGAAAATCTTTCATCCTCCTTGGATACACGTTGCACAAGCACTCGATTTTTATTGATGGTTATCATCTTTTTTATTCCTACTTGTATAAGTTTGATTTCAAAACTTCGATTACTTTACACTACGGCATCGAAACATTAATAAAGAACAAAACAATCAAAAGCATGCAAAATAAAATTTTGTTGTACTTTTTAAGCTATAGCTAAGCACAGTTACCTAATGCCAAGAAACGATGAATACAATAAAGCGTATTAATAGCTAAAAGAAACACCTCTCAATTCGCTTTTATTTTGCTAATACAATTGAATTCAAAACATATAGATTACTTAAACCATTTTTCCTAAATTACAAAGGAAAATGTTTGGGAAAAAATTAAAACTAGAGTTAGAAAAAAAGTTTGAGTATAATTCAATTATATAAAATGAAGAAAAAAATTTTTTTAAAAAAGAATATAGTTCTGAACAGAGAGGAACAAAACACCCCAATTGAATTCAGACCTTTTTTTCCTTCTGTTGTGAATAAATTAAGTCATTCCTGTTTGAGTTTGAATGAAAAGCAAAGTGGAAATAAACTTTTTTCCTGTGTTGTGAAGAAAAGACTTTAAAGTAATATCTGCCTTAGGATAAATAAAAGCTGAGTAAATTTACGAACAAATCTTAGAATATTTTCAAGTAGATGATTTTGGACAGGTGTTGAGAATTTTAACCAATTTTGTGTAAAAAAATATTATGCAATGTATTGAACTGTCATTTTAAAAAGAAAGAGCTCAAAGTTTCGTTATGCATCATCAAATATCTAAGATAGAAAAAGTACTGTTAAAATCAGAGTTCGGTAATTTTTACTTTTAACTAAAATGAAAAAGGTTTTTTTTACCCTAAATCAATTCATAACTTTCTAATGTTGTTGATGTACAAAAAATAATAAATCTATAAAATGTTTTTAAAGTTGAAACTGTTTGCTAAAATAGTTTAATAATAATAAAATTACAAGAATGTTTGTCTTTAAGAAACAAGTTTTGTGAATTTCATTACTGAATTTTGAAAAACTAACCAAACATTTATGCATAATTAAATAATAAATATTGTCATTTATTCTTCCTAATGTTAACAACATTATTATGTATCAATAGTCGTTTGATATTGAGTGTTAGAATATTCATTTTTTTAATTCCTAATTCAAATTTTCAATCGTGAAAGAAATACTTTCTATTCATCGAAACATGTCAAATAAATTTTTTTAAACTTGTAGAGGATCACACTTGATGTTAATTTTTTTTCAAATATTGATTAATTAATTACCGCTTAGTTAATTTAATTAATTACCGGTTTTCGATGTCAACTTAGATTCGTCACCATTGTTGTATCAATGTAACTGTTAAAACAATGACAAAAGTTGGCGTAAAAACCGATTTTTCAGCCAAACCGGGGTGCATTGTTACAAAAATGCAGACAAATCATGCTATCTTTTCAATTCCTACTATTATGTAGTTCACTCTCTCCCCAAATACATATATTTTTTTTATTTATTTATAAATATATATATATGTAGGAAAGGAGTGCAAGTTTTCTTTTGCTTCTTTTGATTTTTATTGTAAGAGATGGCACACTAATCGAAACCACGTGAGTTTTAGCTGCGCGATACGATGAGGTCATGTATTTATAAAGGGGCAGAAAGGAAAAACTGAGAGTTGCACCAAAGCTTGAACGAAGGCAGGTCAGAGGAAATCGCTCTCTCCGTTGTTTTGAGAAAGAGTACGTGTTTTCGGAATTAGTATGGTGCTATCTCAAATTATTTAAAACCCTTGTAAATAGTAAATGTTTTAGTTGTGTTATTAATAAATTAGGTTATTTTAACTCTGCGTGCTTATTTTAACATTAAAATCGAACCTTCCCCTAGACGCCGTCCATATATATATATATATATATATATATCTTTTTCCAAATTTTCAATCGTTAGTAAAATGCCTTCTATTCATCCATTCAGAATAGGAATTGACTTAAAAATTATTTTTGTATATTCTTATTTTAAAATGTATTCTCTCTTTACAGTCCTTATTAAACTAATTAACAATTTTAGCAAAAATTTCATAACATGAATAGAAGTTCATTCTTCGTGTCTTTTAAGGACCTGGAAAATAAATAAGTTTTGATTATAAAATACATTCTTATTCTTTTCGCTTGTCTTTGGTATGAAAGAACTTTGAATTTAATATTTTGCTGAAAAATAAAAATACTCAATCTTATTGATTATGATATTTTACAAGATATTACATTAGGTTTGAAAACAATTTTAAGAATAGCTTTATTTTAAAATATTTAAGAATAAAGTAAAAAGACAACGTTTAAATATAAAATGCTCAAAGTGCTTATAAGAATAAAAAGTTGCTCTTCCCTGGTGCCAAAAATCGGAAGAATTTTCATAGATGATCAAGAAATACTTTTTTTGTGCTTGGAGTGTCAATTTAATTTAATTTCACAGTCATTTTAATTTTTAACTTATTTAATTCAACGATAGAGCCATGGCTCCTAATTTGATGCTTTTTTATAGTTCACTTGTTGCAACTTGTGCCACGAACTCTTAGTAATACATACAAAAGGGAAATTTAAGCGAATCTTATCTAGCTGGGAATTGAAACTGACTAGTCGATAGAAATAACATTTTTCTTTTGAACAATAACAATGATATCTCTTATTCCTATTCATTTTTATAGAATCGACTGTTATTCCCTGTATTATCATCTGATTTTGTGTTACTTTTCTAGTTGTCCTATATGTTCCGTAGGTTATTGTTATGTTTAATTGCATATTATATTATATATTGTGCCATGAGACAATTATATCGGTGTGACTCTAAATATTTGTTTTAACAACATTGAATGAATTTATATGCTTATCTACTAAGTATGTTGTAAAATTACGGGGAATAAATTAATTTTATTTATTGAAACTGAACGGAAGAGAATATTATATTTTTATAAATATTTACTTATGGTTTGAAATCTGGCAGATTATTTTGATTAAATGTTACCACATAATGAATAAAGAAATGTTTATTAAATAGTGCATTGTCATTATTCTTATAAAAAATACCAGCTGGGTAGCGTGGTTGGTTTTTACTGCTAGCCTTGAACGCTCAAGGTGGCGGGTTCGACCACATCCCAAGTCGGTGAATCTTCATGAGGCAGGATTGCATGATGATCCGACAGCGTCCATGTCGGATGATTATGAGGTATGTAAAAGATCCCTTGAGTGCCTGTTTGGATTGGGTGCTCACAGCAAAATTGAATTCATAAGCACAGTTTTGCTTCGTAAGAGCTCAGATGCCTCCTTCTGGATAGGAAACTGGGCTTCAAAATGGTTTGCGGCCATTAGTATTCCACCTGCATGTACGACACTAAAAAGCGATACCAGCTCCAGGGAATATACTAGGTTTGCAATGGAAAAACACTAATCCACAGTCCCACTAGAAATATTTAAAAAATATTATAAAATAATTTTTTCACTAAATTATCAATCCAATTTTCATCAAAAGAAGTCCTGTATTTAGAAGAAATTTTCTTATAAGTCTACCCTTTTAATCAGATTTCCTTATATATATTAAAACTTCACATTTCTTTTATTGCCAAAAAACAAAATTTGTTAATGGGTTCTAATAATGTGGTAGGGAAAGTATTCTAAGAATAAGGAAGTTCTCTTCAACATTCGGCTTTAAAATTCAAATTGGCGTTAACAATATAAATAACTTAAAATAGCTTTATGTACTAAAAATACAAAGTTTTACTCAACGTAAAATTTTTATACCAAACGTAAAATATCCAGAATTGCAGTTTTCATAAATAAATTGATTGGGGAAATTTAATCTGAATAGCTTGATAGCTAAAATTTTAGCAGTTTTACTTATATTTTTTATTAGGGTTCCAGGGGGTTAGTTTTTTATTAGGGTTCCACTGAAGAGCCACCATGTCCCACTGATGCACATTAAATCCGTCTATGCTCAAAGCCCTCACATTAGAGTGGTGTGGAAGTTCAAACAGTAAAGTGCCAGATCAGGTGTCGTCCTCGTCATTTGACCGAAGTTTTGAATCACGAAGTCTGTCACTAATAACGCTTTTCAAAGTATGCCATTAATTAACAATTAATAAATCAATCAATCAACAGTATAATAGTTGGAACGACCTCGTTCATCTCGTAAACATACCCAGATTTTAATTTAAATTGTTTTTAAAGCCTTCCTACTCTATTAAACAAATCAAATATTTTAAGTGTTCATCAATTAAATAAATAGTATTCCATGTCCAGTTAAATAACCATGTTCAACAAATGAAAATTTTTGAACATACAAAAATCTAAATAATCCAACAATGACATTGAAAATAGATCGTGAAGCATCTGAATAATTAGCAGTTTCTGTTCTAATAACTTATTATCCAATACCTTTTTTAATTTAATTTTTATTTTAATTCTTATTTATCTTACAATTACAAATACAGTTGTTAAATTGTTTTAGATATTTAATAAATGGAATTATTTAAATATTGGACATTAAATCTCTTAATTCGGGTTTTTTTAATTAATCTGATTTGGTGAAGTCTCTGTCTTTCTCTCTCTGAAGTGAATTGGTGCAAAGTTCTTTTAGTTTATCATTTTCTTTTTATTTATTAAGGGATAAATGAAATTTTATTTTTCAAAAAAAAGATAATTACTTCGAATTGAATTTTTCTTCCTATTTCTTGCGTTCACTTTTTTTTAAACCTTCTGTTAAAGATTCTATTTTAAAATGGATCTTTCTTTCAAGCATTGCCTCTTTGAACATCCCGATTTTATCCTTTAAAAGTTTCTTCAATCTTGTTGTCCAGGGTAACATAGAGTTAAATCTTCAAGGGCTGAGGCCATAGTATTACTACTTCAAAGTCAACCCTACTGCTTCTGATACATCTTCGAAAAAATTGAGTAAAAGAAAGATTTTTATTTGTAAAACTCTTGAAATCCCTACTCTATTTCTATTGATTTTTAGCTGGTTTATTCTACGATTTGAAAAATAATATTTTTTTTTTATTTTATGTCAATATATCTACGTAAAATAATCAAGTTATTAGTAAGATAATATTATTTAACAAAAAATCAATTTAAGATTAATATTAAACTTCATTTTTTTAAGTTAATTTTGACTTCATTTTCAAAAATATTTTATAGTATTTTATGGCAACAGATTTTGATTCATGATACTGGTAAATATCTTAAATAGCATGAACTATTACTTGTTTCTTAACTTATTCGTAATTAAAAATTTATTTAATGAATACAGCTATTATAAATGAAATTAATAAAATAATACGCTTGCTTTATATCTTTCTTATAAAATAAGAAGGCCAGGTACAAAAATTCAAAAACCTATTATGAAAAAGGCCTCGGTTTACTAAATCAGTTAAAGGCATTTTCAATTTATTTCCTTTCAAAAAATTTATTATATTTATATACTATTTAAATAGTAAAATTACACAAATAAGTGAATAATTAAATTAAAATATAATATCCACATAGCACTTGAAAATAGTAATAAATAATATCATAACAATACCACGAATATAAAAATTAATTTTTGTCCGTACAACAGCTGAAATTAACAGAACTCCATTTAAATTCAGTATAACTTATCTCATCTTAAATATTTGAAAAATTAACAACATGCGTTAACAAGAGGTAATTTTTAAAAATTCTTTTATATTTTAATGTTGAAATAGTTAAGGTAATACAGCAAAATTAAATACTTTTTTGTTATTTTTCTCTTTTATGTATATAAATTTTAAGTAAGACAAAAAAATCAAGATAAATATTTTTTTTTCGTTTTAAACGTCTTTTCTGCTTTTATTGCAGAATAATTTGATTGATAAAATCATAATTTAAATTTAGTTGGCGTTCCATTCAATCTAAATCCAAGCCATTTTTCACTCATATCTCTCTCATATAAAAAATTAAAATATAAGATCCGGCTTATAAGAAATTTCTTAACATGCCGGTAATCTAATTTCTTGGCATTCGGAAGCTTTTATAACATGTATTTATGATGTTTAGCTTCCTCATAATGATCCACAGCACAATTATACATAATTGTAGCACTATTAAGGGAGTTCAGAATTATTCCTGGGATTTGTGATGTGAAATTTGAACTTCTCTTACTCACACAGGAAATTATTGAATAATTGTAATGAATTATTTTAAGTGAGTTTATTACACTTTCAATATACTTTACTGTAATTTTGATGAATGTAATAAATTATGCTTTAAATATTGAGGATTTAATGATTTAAATTTAGATATTTTGCTTGTTTCCTAACGTCTTTCTTTCAAGTAAATATTGTACATCATAAATATAAACACTTCCATACGTAAAAGCAATCGTTTCTTTTTTCTAATTTTAAAATAAAATTAATAATTTAATTCCGAATTGTCAAACTCTTCTTGTACAAACATGATATATGTTTATCATATTGAATTAACTATTTATTACTTTTAAAAATTTAATTTATTTTTATAATCTTGTTTTTAAGGGGGTACACGATTTACACAATTTTTTTTAATTTAATGATTTTCACACATAATTTTTTGGTTACCTCCTATGTGTATGTATGATGTAAAACAGATGATTTTGTGTACGAAGTTTCATAAAAAGCTAACCATTTAATTTTTTAAGGAAAAAACTTGAAACTTTTGTGACTGAAGTGACTTGAAACTGAAGTGATTTTAAAATGCTACTCCTCCTACAAAAATTACGTACATATATGAAATGTAATTTACAAGTACATCAAACTATGTATAACAAAAGTTGGTATGGATTTTGCTATAACGTGATTGATATTTGTACAATACTTTTTTTATGAATGCTTATTAAAAATTCCTTAAAAATTGAGTAAATTCAAAATTCAATTATTTTTTTAAATAAGTATTGGTTTGACTGAAAAATGCATACCAACTTTTATTCCATGTACTATTAGCAGCAAGTGACAAATTTCCAAGTATTAGGCACAATAGAAAAAATGCCTTACGTTTTAAGCGAAGACAAACTTGTTATTTTATCTTTCTGAGATAAAATTTTGGTTTACTATTGGGATGTGAGTAAAAAAAATGCAAAAGGTGTCACAACTCTGCGTTTTTTTTCAAACTTAAAGTGCTCAAATTTTGTCAGTTTGTAGAAAAGTATATAAAAAAAATAACTTAAGCTAAAAAATTAGATTTGGTTTTTGACCGATTTTTGTCAATTGAATCATACTGGGTCCCCTTAATAAGCTTGAAAAGTTGCCATGTAAAACGTGGAGGAACTTATGTAAAACCGTGTTTGTTAAACACATCTTAAAGAATATTTAGTCAAAGATTGTCTATTGATTGTCTCTATTACCAATAACAATAGATTATGAATATAGATTATCACGAATATAGATATTGTCAAGGTAGCAAGTATTATTGGACTTTTAATTTAAGGCGTTAAATATTGTAAAGATATGAAAATATATGACGTATGTTACAGAGAGATGCTTTGAGAAATATTTTAAATACCTTTCAATCTACAAATCTGAAAAACTTTTTTACGTATAAAGAGTTTAATATATTTAGTCTAGTCAACATTATACTTAATTTCTAAGACCACTGTATTTACATTTTATTGGTTGTGCATGTGATATAGTTAGAAATATATTCTGATTTCTTTTGTAAGCCTAGCTGTATACCTAATGAATTTAGGTATATTTTTAAGCAAATTCTGAATTTAAGAGGAAATAATTGATTTACATGAGTAATGTAATGAGAAGATTTATGATTATGTTTACTAAAATTTAGACATAGCAGAAACTTTTGAGTCATTAATTAAATTACAAATAATTTTAAGATAAAATATATCATTGCTACAAATTGCAAGCTGTTTGATGCCGAAATTTCAGCTATACGTATTGCTGTATCTCAACTTCTTTGCCACACAGATCGTGTTTCAAAAGTAGTTATTTTGTGTGATTCAAGGGCAGCTCTCTAAGCAATATCTTCCATCGAGGCACCTTGTCAAAGGATATTCTCAAATGTCGACTGTTAATTGGTGATTTACTTCAATGTCATGTAGACATTGCCATGCAATGGATTCCGGCGCACTGTGGCATTGATGGGAATGAAAATGCCGATTGCTTGGCGAAGAAGGAGACAAAAATCTTATAAACTTCTAACAATACAGTTCCTTTTTATAGTGGCAAAAGAATTATAAAGAAATACTACAGATCTAAATTTAACCAAAAGAATAAACAAACGATGTGGTTTAGCAAACTCCTTCATACTCCAAAATGGCCACGAGATAGATCTGTGGCCGATTTTCGAATCGCCATTGGCCACGACTGCCTATCCAAGCATCTAAACATGATAGGCATTGCCCAGAGTCCACTTTGTAAACTGTGCGACTCCAATGGAGAAATGGGCGTCATTCATTTGGCCCGATGCCGTGCACTTAGCTCTGGATCCATGTGGAGCAGATATTGGGAGGCCAGACACAAAATGTGTGATTTATAGACTATACTGTGAACTTGTGTTTCTTTTCTTATTTTTTTCTTTCATTATTTTTTGTGTTGTCTTTTTTTTTTTTTTTGTCAATATTTTCTGCTTCTCATTTTGTTTGCAGTTGTCTTGTAATCCACCATTGGAAATAAAAAAAAATTGCAAGCTTTATTTCATTATTACCATGAGTTTGCATCAAACAATAAAATATAAGAAATAGCACATTTTTTCAAAGAAATATTTAATTAATTTAAATATGTAAACACAGAATACTAATTTGTTTCATGCATTTCTTTAAATTTTCTTGCCTTTATAATTAAAAAAAAAATTTTAAACACCAGTGGGCAATTTTACTAGAATTCTTAGCACCGTATTCTTTTTTTTTTTAGTTTAACGTCTTTTAGCATAAACATATGCAGCCTTTAATAAATATTCAATAAAGTATACATATCCTTTTTTATTAATTTCAAAAATAATAATTTTGAGCTAATTAATTTCCTCTGAGAATTAAACAATCGATGATTAAAAAATATGGATACATGAATTTTATTATCTTGTTCATTTCATATCCTTTTATCAAAGTATTTTTTAATATTTCCATTTTCAAAATTAATCATCAGATTCCATGCTTCCCACCAATGGTTTAAAGTAGAAAAAAAAGTCTAATATGAAATTTCCTTCACAAAAGAGTTCGTCTTCAAAAGACTTTATTTGGAGATTAGATGTTTTTCAATAACTGCCTGAGAATTGAAGAAGTTTATTAAATCTTTCCTTTTTCTTTACTAGAATTTTTTGTTTATGGTTTCTGTCGATAAGAAAGACTTACAAATTAAATTCTTTATGTATGGAAGTTTGTTACAACGGATGGCAACCCTCTGTTAAAAAAAAAAGTGAAAGTTTGCTTTGAGTTAATTTTTTTTAGTTTAGCGCTTTGTTTATGTTCATTAATTAAAAAAAATGCTTAGATTTATCATTACTGCTTTAAATGAAGACACTAGGAATATAAAACAATTTTCTAATCAGATAAAATAGTGGCAAAATGTAGCAAGAATTTCAAAGGATTTAACGTGTGTCTACCTTCTTTTATATTTATATAAAATAAATAGTCTATATTTCTATTTTTTCCATAAATTTTTTTATCCCTTTGTAAGTCTTTTACTATACCTAATTAGACAAATCTTTTTTCTTTTCATAATGTACCAATTTTGAGAAAAGTCTTTTCGTAAACTGAATTAGATATAACACATATTGTGATTTAATTGATGAGGCTCTTCTGCTATTTCAAAGACTTTTCATATTGTAATATAGATTTAAAATATGTTAAGTCGAGTCACATATTAGTAACTTCTTCTAGAGCTAGGTAGAATATATTTGGGACCGTGGGTAGCCTAGTAGTTATATATAGAGAGAGCATCGAACTCCAGATCAGAAGACCCGGGTTCGATGCCCGTTGCCACCAAATACCTTCCGAGTACACACGAAGTACGTGCTCGTTAAATCAATGGGTCCGAAAATCTTGTGGGCGGTCGCAGCAGAAATACCACCGGTGCAGGGGGCTGGAGAATATTTCCCTCCCATCCAGTTCTATTCCTAGATTGTGGAGGTGGTGATAGGTGGTGTCTCCATCTATCGTGCATGAACCGAGCCAAATCGTACTGTCACCTGCATGGTGCTAAAAGCTAACGACCGGCGTACACCCAGCCCCTCGTCATGATGAATTTCTTGGGCCTCGATCTGACACCGTCAGACAGGTGGCATTAGAAACAACAACAGAATATATGTTTCGTTTCTACCCACTATCAGGGACGTCTTAAGGTATAGCCCTGGACACGGGCCAAGGGCCTCGACCTTGGTGGGGACGTCGGTTCATTCTCAACTCAGCCTCAACAAGATAATGATCCGAATAATTTTAATGGTCAAATATTATTCCGAGCATATTCTCCGAATAACAGGGAAACTGGCAAGAATATATTATTATGTGATGACCATCGTCCATATATAAATACAGGGCGTCCATATATAAATCTACAACATCATTATTTATTTAGTTGAAAGGATGTTGTCGGTTTGTGAAACACGCACATTTATTTGGTACTGATTATTTTTTGTACAAATATTTGGCAACAAATATACAGATACAGTGAATACGTTTAAAGCGAAAACTCTTTAGAGGAAACATCGGTTAACACGAAATAATACAACGGTCCTGAAAACAATATTGCAAAAAATAAAATTGCATTTTCATGCATTTTTTTTCTCTTAACACGAAACAAAAATCGTTCAACACGAAAAGATTTCCCTCCTGAAATTAGCACTTAATGAAATATTTGTGAAAGTTTCTGTAATATTGGCCTGTCCTACTGTATCTTCGGAGAGAAATCGTTGCAGTAAAGGATGATAATGTGTGTACAGCCCCAATTATGGCAGACAAAGACATTTTGAAGTTTGTTAAATGCTTAAGAAATATCATTGAGGCAGATTACATTGGTGAAAATTAAATGAACAATGCAAACGCCTGTTCCATGTCGTACGAAATAAAGCACACCATGAAAAGTATTGGCAGTTATTTAGACGCTTATTCAAGTAGTGAAATGAATAACAAAATGGATGACATCAAACTGTTGAAAATTTGTAGCAAAAAAAAAAAGAAAATGCAAAGAGAAATATCTGATTATTTTCCAAAAATTCAATGTTTTGTTTTTCAAAAAAATTTGTGTTAAATTTCATTCGTTTCATGTGAAAGTTTTTGTTCCATTGATTTTTATTAAAGACATACATACATACATACACACTTTTATATTTTTATAGAAAACTCTATTATTATAATTTTCAAATATCCTTTTTAAAATCTATTGTATGGTTATCTTGCAATTTCAATTTTTTTCAGTTTTGATTAATCTTTATTCATCTCTCTTGTAGAGAAATTTTGACTTTATATATATATATATGTATATATATATACTCTATAACAAAAAAGGACTCACCAAGAACGAGTTGTCCAATAGAGATAAAAATTAGTGAGTATAAAAATTAAGTACAGAATGAAAAATGATTAAAATTTCAGAAAAATTGAATGATTTATTTCAGAGTTACATAGTTACAAATTAACTATCTCAATAAAGTGTTGACCCACCTCTAGCCTGGATGCAAGCTGCCTCACGATGTGGCATAGAGTGATAAAGCCTTCTGAAGGTCTCCTGCGGTGTTTCTTGCCAGATATCCTCCAATTGTTGGGCCAGATTATGAACATCCCCTGGTAGATGCAGTCTTCCCACCATATCCCAGATATGCTCGATTGGAAAGACATCTGGCAGTCTGGCTGGCCAAGGAAGTGTTTGACAAACTGTAAGAAAGTTCACAGCAACATCTTACGTTTGTGGTCTTTCATTATCTTGCTGAAAAATAAGGTAAGGGAACGGTAAAAAAAACGGTAGCAAAACAGTTCTCAGAATGTCGTCGACGTACCAAGGACAACCAAGTGGGTCCTGCTATCAAAAGAAATGATACCCCAGACCATAACTCCTGGTTGAAGGCCTGTGTAACATACAATAGGGAAATCAGGATCGGCACGCTGCCCTGGACGTCTCCAGACATGTCTTCGATGATCGTCAGGACACAGTTGGAAGCGGGATTCGTCGCTAAACACTAGACTCCCCACTCACCAAAATTCCAACCTGATCGAGCCAAACATCACTGTAATATGGCTTGATAGTGTGCAGGCATGTGTAACAGATGGTGCGTCAATTTCACTCTATCAGCCATTTGTGAACAGTCATGGTGGACACTCGTGTGTGGGTCGCACGTTTAAAGGTTGATAACAATGAATCAACCTTTAAAAGCTGATCTAACAATCAATCTGTCCTCTCGATCTTCTGTGGTCCTAGCTCGACCGTTGCTACCATTAGGACGTTGAAATCTGGCATTGTCCACCCATTCTTGCCAGCATCTTCTAATAGCTACATCGCTTCTCAATCTGCCTCTTCCAATCCAATAATACGACTTCTTTCAAACCCTACTAGTTTCTCGCAATGAGATCGAGTCGTTCGACGATTCATTTTTTTCAGTCGTTTTAAAGTATCCTATAAATCGCAATGCAACAGATTGAAAATCACTTCTTATAGACACCTGCTGAGTGTGAAATTCCGATGCTCTGTAGCTCCCGCTGTTCTAGCATTTTTTATTGAGAACGTTTATAACCCCGTACACCACAAAATATCACACGGGGACTTACAGAAGTAAGCGTGAAACACTCATCACAAAGGAAAGAAGGATTACAACACAAATATCCATGCCTTTTCCAGAATTCTAACCCAAGCCATACAGCACCGCCGTCAGCGTCACTAACCACTATACCGGATGGGAGGCACTATTCATGCATTGGACACCAATTTGTAATTATTTGCATGTTCAGTACAAATGTCTTTGCATACGAAATTTCATCATAGTCGGGCAACTCCTTCTTGGTGGTGTGTCGTTTTTTTTTTTTTTTTAGAGTGTATATGAACATAAAATGTACTCTAATCACTTATGTTTTAACACGAAAATAAATTCCAGTATCTTCAGTTTCGTGTTAAGCGATTTTAACTGGATATATACTGTCTATTTTCAAGGGACAGGTTGGACCTAATTGTTCATAGGGCTTAGGGCCTCAAGATGTCTTAAGACGTTCATGCTCAATATGAATATCCGAGACAAACGAGATTTTGTTTTTACTACATTAGAGAGCACACACTATTATTGCGAGAGCTGTTATACTTTAAAAAAAAGTAGACGAAACTGCCGAGACGTAATATTTATGCTAGAAATTAAATTAACATAAAACATCATCAATCATTGGTTTCATTTTCTAACTTCTAATATTAATAATTCAGTTCGTTTTCAGTTATTATTAGTTTCTTAATTTTTCCTATTCAAAATATACTTCACATTTCAAATTTTACTTAAAAATCAAAGGTATTTCAAAATGCTTGTCGAGCGGAAGGTTCAAGTCTTAGCATTACTGGATATCTTAGCATATGGGGGTGAATGATGCATGTTTAATCTGTCGAGATTCTAATTCCACCCAATGGTAATGTGTAAATGTTTTCTCAGTGAGGTGATTCAGCTCAGGTATCATCCGCATCACTTGACTATAGATCAGTGTTTCTCAAACTATGGGGAGTGCCTATCTAGGGGGGTATGTTGACTCTGCAAGGGGGCGCAAGCATATTGAAATATCGAAAACAAAAGATTATTTTTTTTAAATTTAATTTAAACTAAAATAAACTAAACAAACAATACGCTTTTTGACGACGCAATAAAAAAATAAAATACATATTTGCACTGATATATAATACACTTATAATTACATCAGTACTGCGCAATATATTTTATAATTAATTCAGCAATACAAGTTAAAAACAAAACTAATAATTACCAGTGACACCATGGGCTTGTCATTATAAAATTATACGTATACACAAACATTAGCACTTATCTTCATAATTTATATAACTTCCGATTAAAAGTTACACGATTCACTTCCCAATGCTACCTTCCACGTAACCAATGCATTGTGAAGGAGGGGAAGAAAAGGAATAAAAATAAGCAAATCCTCTGAAATAAGGAAATCCTTCGCAAACATTGCTAAGGTCTTTTTATTGCAATAATTTTATGAATAGCAGAGAACCGAAAAGATCGTTCTTCGGAAAGACGTATATATACGTCCAGGTCAATTAACGTTTTGGTTGAGAAAGACGTTTATATACGCCGGTGGCACTTAGATTAAAGTCGTATTGTAGCTTTAGTGTCAAAATATAGTATTTTTGAATTATTAATATTGTTATTGTAAGGAGGGGAACGCGATGAAAATTTTGATTGAATATTGGGTCGCAAACATTGAAAGTTTGAGAAGCACTGCTATAGTTCAAAATTATGAGTTTCACGCCAATAGCCCTAATTGTGATTCAAAGTGCGATGTTAATAGGAAAATAATTTATTCAAATTTAAGTGGTCCATTTTCAACATCCCTCATACTTTTATTGCACAGAATGCGACTTATTAATGCAATCAATCAAGTAGTTTCAAAACTTTTTTCCCCCTCTAAACATAGAATATCATGTGGTGTTTTGATTATTTAATTCGTTTGAGAATTTCATAACCATAAACATATTTTAACATGTTGGTTTCTTTTTCTGAAAATTCAACTGCATAGTTCATATTTCCTATTAGCGATCAATAATTCAAATCTTACACCTATACCCATAATACTTCCTTCAAAGCTACGCAATACCCTTTTTTTTAATTTTTGGAGAACATAATAGTAAAAGTAATTTGTTTTACTCTCAGGTTACATTGTATGGTTAATTCTAAAAGTAATATGTCAGTTTAATCAGCCATTATTCTGCAATTTTAAAAGACTAAGTAATTTTGAAGTTTTTTTAAACTCATAAAATACTCAATTTTAAATTTTTTAATCATTCTATGTGATTTATTTTTCTTAGATTATATTGGGAACAAAAGTTAATATGGATTTGAAAACCTGCTCCCTTGTTGATTTTTAATAATTATTTTTATAGCTATTCCTGGAAAAATTACAAATACTTTTTTAAAATATTAACTCACGCATTTAAAAAATAACTAGATATCTCAGACCTAAGTACATTCTAAATTTTATAAAATATATGTTTGGGAGTATATACAAAAAATTTCAAGAATCTATGTTGAACATAGAAAAAGCTTTAGGGTTTAGAAAATATTTATATGTTCAAAATTAAAAGTCTGAGAAAAACAAGTTTAAAGTGTGTAAAGTCATGAAGCAAAATTTAATAATGCTGGTAAAGCTATAATTTTTATATGTTATTTTCCAACATGTTCTACAACAAAGCACTGATTTAATTAATTTTAACAGGAAACATAGTTTTTAATTTAAAATATGATTTTGAATAATATTGGTAACATTTGTTATTATGGCAGATTATTGAGTTTAATCTTAACACAATATTCTCACAAAAGTCTTGAAACACAAAGCATTTATATGCAAACAATACCGTGATACTAATTTAATGTAAATTTACTAGGTTTGTTCATAAAATGTAGTTTTTTTTTTAGTTTTAGTTAGGTAAAGTTTTGCAAGTTTGAGTTTTTGTTTTGCTCGACTTTAAAATACTATAATATAGCTTAGTACATCATGGAAAAATTCAGTTTACATGCAATACTTATAATCAGAATACTTGTATTCTGAAGTTTAATGGTAGTATCAGTTGAGAGCTGTTTTTAGACACATCATTTTTAGTAGTATTCCATCTCTTCCAAACATTATTTCTCGAGTCACTTGAGAACGTTTTGGCTGCGGCATTTTCTAAAACTAATTGGTTATCAGATCTGAAATTTGATGGCAAACTTCTCAATGATATGGGCCAAAAAAATGAAAAAAAGAGAGATTTTGCCCTTAATGTTTAATTATGAATATAAATTTTCTTGGAAATTATTTGAAATGTAATTTATTAACTTAACAAAAACTAATTTTAATGTTTTTTTAAATTGACGAAAGTATTTAATTACTCTAAAGGTTAAAAATTAATATATTTTTTAAAAAAGTGTCTTTCAAGCACATGTTAAAAATATTGGCATCAAAATTTCTGAAAATTAAATTGGATAATGAGTCATTTTGTATTCCATAAAGTTTATTAAAACTACATGTCGATGAATTATCAAAAACTAATCTAAAATATTGATTTATATTAGTTAAAATTTTTCTATCTTAAACTAAAAAAGTATTATAATATTTCACAAACAAAAATTATATAAATTGATGAATTTTAAAAATTAATATTTCTCAAAATAGCGTCTTTAATCATTGTAATCTTTAAAAAATTGATTTCCGATTTCCAATCTAACTAATCTTAAATATTATCATAAATTCCAAGTACAAAGTTTCACACTTTTAAATTATCAAAACATCCGATATTATAATTGCATTTTGGTGAAATTTCAAATGCATTGATAATTCAAACATTAAAAATAGTTTAATCATAAAATACGTACTACTGATATATTTATGAGATCACGGGTTCATGAAGCTTAGTGTCCTCTAAGACACAGTAGTTTATCATTTTTCTTTCTTGATATAGACTAAATTTTTATCAATTATTTAAACGAACGTAGTCTTTTCTATGGTATTTGGGAGAGTATCAAATCTCTCTTGACAGTCAGTTTATCATGACTTAAGGAACTTCGCTAAGGTTAGTATCCAACACTTCTTACAGGTGTTTAAATTCCGATGAGATTTTCATTTCCAACCAGAGAAAGTAAAATTGGAATCTTTGCATACCTCCTGAAAGTTATCAAAAGTATTTTGATTACGAAAATAAATGAATGAATCTTTTGAAATGAATTGCAGAAGTATTTTTACTTGCAGTGCTACAACGTATGAGCAATGTAATTTCGCTGCAAATTTTGTGTAATTAATGTTTAAAATAGTGTAAATAATTTATTTCTGGATGTGTGACACCTTAATATTTCTTTATATTGTATTTATTTTACGCTAAAATTTTGAATACGAGGGCTGTTTTTTAAGTAAGGTCCATTTGTTTTTTAAAAAAAATAACGTCAATATTTAGTTTCAAAAGACCATTATTTTAGAATTGTACATACTTTTGCCTTTTTTTCCACATAGTTGCCGATTTTTTTAATGCACTTGTCATACTTTAAAACTACGTAATTAATCTGCCCTTTTAAGAAATAATTCTTAATCAATCTATCATCACACATTAATCAATAAAACATTACAAATTAGTTAGGCAATCTATTTAAATATATTCATCGATTAATTAATTAGTCATCGCAACTTATCAATAAATCTATCTAAATCAATCAGTCATTCAATTCAAATTTATTCATCAATTCCCCCCACCTATCAATCTGTCAATATTTTAATCAATTAATCCACAGCATTCTGTTTATCAATCCATTAATCCATCCATCAATTCATCGATCACTCATTCCATCCATTCATTCATCAACCGTTCCAAATAAATCAATATATCTATCAGTCAACTAATCTATCCATTGAACACTATAATAAAATCAATCTATTAATCATTTTATTCCTCCTTCAATTAAAGAGTTAAAGTATTCATGCACTCTTTCAGTTAATTAGTTACTTCATTCATCCATCATCAATCAATCAGTTAATCTATTCACTCATCCTTCATACAATCTGTTAATCCATTCATTTATCGATCATTCCAAATCATCCTATCAACTTCTGGGTAAACTAATCTATCGATCGAGTATTACAATGAAATTTATATATTAATCGTTTCATCCCTCCTTCAATCAATCAGTTAATCTATTCATCCATCAATCTTTCTAAATCATCCAGTCTGTTTCTCCATTTACTGTATTTACTCCAATCTAAGCCACACCCTAAAATCTCAACAAGTCTTTGTGGAAAAGGAAAAATACAGCAATTACAGGCTGTAAACTATTTTACTCTAACTGCCCCATCCAACGCATTTTCTTATTTGATTCTAAGCCTCAATCGATTTTCAGTAGCTTTAATATCGGGAAAAAGTGCCGCTTAGATTCGAGTAAAAATGGTATTTATCCATCCATCAATCATTAGAATTAATCTATCAATCCATCAATCTATTTATTCAATCTGATTCAGCCGTATATATACTGTAGTGTAAGCATATAAATTTCTCTAAAGTAGTCTCTTGGTGGTTATAAATATTTAAGTAAAAATCATCACACGTTTTTCCATATTTCATTCACATTTTTTTTCAAATACAATCATATCTATTTACAAGAACATTTCAAAATATGCAAAGCCATCAATGTAAATAAATGCTTATAGATGCTGATTCAGTTGCTTAAAAACATGACACTTACGTTATCACCTTAAAAATAGATTCACAGAATATACTTGAATTTAGATTATACTCTTTGAAAGAAAAACTCATGAAAATATGGCACGTTTATATTCCTTTACATTCCAAATTGAACAACCTAATACTTTTTAAAAATTAAATCTAGACGTAAAATACGACCAGTAAGTCTTTCTGACAAAATGGGAAAATACAATTCTATTGTAATTCAGCATGATAGCAATTTACCTCTAGCACTGACAAAGACAAAGCTGCTTTGACTTCAATTGTTTTTAAACGAAAGGGAGTCTAGACTGATTACAATTTTGTGTTTGAAAATCTTTTTCCTCTTTAGAAAGAAATTGCGTTGGGTTAAAAAAAATAGGTGTGATGCCGTAGGTCCTGCCATTTTTAATTTGTTGCAATTGAAAATCTAACTACGTTACTCCCCTTATTTCTGCTGATAATAACTTCTATGTTCAATTTAAAGCCAAGAGAATTTTGTCACTAACATTTCTGAAATGTTTTATTCCTAATAATAGTTTTCGAAGACTACAAATTGTGGAATAGTTATATTTTAAAAGAAGTTTGTATTATATTCATTGCAAAAGAGATGATTTTTACAAACTTTAATATAATTTTATTTTATACGATAAACGAATAGTGTAAATCAGGGATACTTAACCCTTTTTTTTTACCGGGCTACATGACAACTATTTCAAGTTGGCTGCAATATGAGGATTAATGGGAGAGAGGGCACGCAATAAGATCAAGAACATTTAAAATACGGGCAATTGATCAAAATATTTTAACTCATAATTTTGGATTTTATTTTAAAACTACATTAAACTCCATCAAAATCAACTTCCAAAAAGTAGGTTCTGTGCATTTATTACCTAGTTATATGGAATATAATTTCGATTTCCATTCATAAAGGATCCCAAGACTCAAGACTCTTGTTTGCATTCTACTGTCATAAAAACAAAGCTGCCATGTACTACATTGATAACTTGATTATTTTTTGACATAAAGGCCCATTTATACTTATTATAGATATTAATTTATCAAATTCGGGATAGATGCAAAGAGTTTTTACTGAATTTCGGACTGAAATCAATATTATTTGCTTGAAATTAATTCAGACTTGCTTGTGCATTTTTTATTCCAATTTATTCAAATACTTTTTGTATCTGGACACAAATAACAGAATTTATCAAAGGATACATCGAAGGCATTTAAGAACCACTCTAATAATTTCTGTATGAATTCATCTGTTAATAATTTTATAAGTATGCATATAGTGTAACAAGTTTTATAGGATGCTTTTGTTACCTTTGCATTTTGTGACATTACCACCAACAAAATATTTTGTTGTTGTTGCAAATATGTTTTTTAAGAAAACCCATTTATCTTGCCTTGAAAAAGGTGCTCAAGAAGAAGAGGCTTAGAAAGACTTGTGCTTAGTGGTGTATGGTGACAAGCAAAGTAATATTTTCTAAATATAACATTTTCATTACAAATCAAGCAAGTTGTTGATTTTTATATTTTTTCTCGACGAAAAAGTTATGATCCCAGTCATCTTGAAACAACATATTTTTAAGATATTCTTTGCTTGCTAATCGTGAAAGTTAATTAAAAATTAGTTTCACCCATAAAATAATAGCTACGCCACTGTTACTTGTAATCCCTAACTGTTACAATTATAAAAAGAAAAAAGATTATCACGCAACTCGTACCAACACGACATCGGCAGAAAAATTGGTATATTTGATTGCTTGATTGATAGAATTTCACACTAAATTTTTAATCCATTGTTCTTAAATAATTAATTTGTTAATGTAACGGGCCACTCAGGAAGGTACGGTGGGCCAAATAAGGCTTATGGTTGAGCATGGCTGGTGTAAATTGTTCTTATGCAACACTTTTCATATCTCAAATCCAATTTTCAGTGTAAAATATTCTCTATGATTTTCTTACGTAACAATCATTTCAAATAAGGAATCAGGAGACTGATTGAGGAATACATCCATCAAATGAATTGCATTTAACTGTATGTTTAGCTTACATTACATCAATAGTTTTAAATTTAATATGCTTTCTCCAAATGAAAATAAGCAAATTATGACGTATTTATGTTTTTTTTTCACTTTGTTACTTGTTAAAGTACCCGAAATTATACATTAAAAAAAATCCATTCTAAAATTTAAATTCTTTAACCCTTTTCTTGAATGTTTTTTTCTTTTATTGTGAAATAAATCAGGACTATATAATTCATGCTCTATATCAGGGGTACTCAACCTTTTTTACTGTGAGACCGCATATATATGTTAGCTATTTCACGTGAGTGGCAACATGATGATTAATAGAGGAGGTGGGGAGAAATGCTTTAAGACCAAGATAACATGGAGAATTTAAAATGAGGAAATTGATCAAAATATTTAAACTACTATTTTGCTTTTTTTTAGTTATTATTATTTTTAATTATTTATTTTTTTCACTACAAAATAGTCAACTTCCCAATCGTCTTGAAACAAACTATTTTCTTCGAATATTTTTCACTTGTAAGATGTGAAAGATAGTTAAAAATTTGTTCCACACATAGAATGGTCGCTACTCCACTGTTGTCTATTATCACTAATCAAAAAGAAATATCAATTCACACGCATACGACATCAACAGCCAAAAATAAAATTTGATACACTTTATTTTTTAAGAAATAATTTCCTACCGAATTTTTATAAATAGTAAATGAATTTCTCAAAGCAGTGGGACTTGACCACGCCACTTAAAAAAGGCCCGGTGGGCCGCAGGTTGAATATCGCTGCTCTAGATTAAACGGAAAATATTTTTAAAATTCCTAGTATAAATATATAATATAAAATATTTATAAGAAAACAGTATGATACATGGAAATATCCAGCACCATGCAAATTTATATGTTACGCACAGAACCAAACAAATAATCTTTTTATAATTTTTATTCCTGGTGATAAAATTTTAAAAAATATTATTATTATTACATTCTAATTTTATGCATCTTGGAACTCGTTGTCAGAGTTTTCATCCTCACGGGCAACTTCTAATAGCTAACCGCCTTCTAAATGGTTCGAATAATCTTCAATTTCCCTCTCTTCTTAATTTCTCAACAAAAATTTCATAAAATAAACATATCTCAAAAAAAATTTTCTTCAGGCATTAAAAATGAAAATTTCTGTCACATAGGTTTAGGAAGAATTTTGGCGTATTCGGTATACATTGCACAAAAGTAACAGAAATACAAAGAATAAATCTTTTCTCGACTCATTTTAAATTTTATTAGCAAAATAATCTCAGATTAGTTATAAAAAATATATTTCAGAAATCGCACCGTTTCTTCCAACCAGAACAAACAGCCGAAAGACAAGTTAAAACCCTCTATAATGATAGAAATGTTTGATTTTTTGACAGCTGCGTTCCTTATTAATTGTGGGGGAAAAGTCGCCAATAACAACCAATTTGTAGTTAAGTAAAAGTTTTTGTTCATTAAATGTTATGATAGAAATTTCCATCATCATGCAAAGAAATCTTAAAGTTAAATGGTCCACCTGCCAGAAAAAATTAGCGACAGCTTAAGGGGGCATCTAACTACCCTAAAATTGTAAATTTTGCCAAAATAGATATTTTTATTTTATAGGCCATCTTATTAGCTTTATAAAAATACCAAGTTTATTATTTTCCGTTCACTACAACAAAAACTACAAGTGTTTTAGTAAAAGCGGATACCACTACTCTTTAAGCAAGATGACATGCTTTAAAATGCGTTTTACTCGAAATTGTTTTTTTTTTTTTCTTTTGAAAATGCTCAAACGGGGACAGTGATTGCTCAAAAAGTTTTGAAAATACTTAAGTGAAACTTTTTGTGTATGTTCTGTTTAACAGTAGAAGTGTTTTAACCTCCAGATTTATCAATCACTGTTTAATTGCAAAATTTTAAGTCTCTTATGTGATCCCTGGTTTTAAGTCCTGTGTTTTTGAGCAATTTACTACAATTACTAAGATAAAGTGCTCTAGTTTTTGCAAATATTAAATTATCTCTTATCCTGAAGGTCATTTTAAAAAGGAATATCAAGGCAACACATTGAAATTGAGAATTTGTTCGCAAACCTTTTGTTCAAAATGGGCCCCGTTTAATAATTTTTTGTCAATTTTTACCAATTTTTTCCCATTTTAGCAATAATACTTTACTTTTCACTTCTTAATTTTAGCATATTTTTCTTAAAATGTACCAAATAAATCTAAAAACCACAAAAAAATACTATATCTCCATTTTTAAAAAAAGTAGTTACAAGGGGTCGGATATCTTAATAAACTGAAATTACTCGCTAAATGAAAATATTTAGTACGTTCATGGTATTAATACAATAAGAACAGTAGAGGAATTGCATCCCCAATCCTTTTCAAGCAAGCGCACAAAAATTAAACATTTTCAAGCAGCTTTTTTCCGGACTTTTTCATATAGAATTAAGTCAAAGATGCTACAATTACTGTTAAAATTTCTACACGCGCAGTTTCTAGAGGCGTATCTTTTTTAGACCAGAAAGTGACGAGTTATTAAGGATTTTAACAAACCAAAAATTAAAGTTTTCGCATATATTTACATCTTTAAGTACAAAAACTTCGGGTCATAACTTGTCAACTAAGTAATCAAAATGCTTCAAAATATTTCTTTGGGTTCTGTATTCTTTACCTGCATTTTGAATAAATCTGAAAAAATAAATTGTATTTTTTACACTGTCTGTCACTTATAATTATGAAAAGGCTTCAGAAGTCCATTTCTTTTTACTGTTTCTCGAATTAGATCTTCTCTGTATTGCGTAAAATATACCACTATCTCATAATATTTAAGTTTAAAAAGAAAATAGAATTTTGTAACAGAGTTTTTTGTTTCTTATTTCTCAAAATGTCAGGATAATAAATTTAAAAGCTTGCATGCTCTGAAATATCATAAATGATTGAGATAGCTAAAGGTTTTTTCAAAACTATATATTATACATATTATATATATATATATATATATATATCATTCATTTTTTTATAAAGTAATATATATTAATAATAATTTGTACATATTTTAACTTCTATAATATAGATTGTTATTATAGAAGTTATATTCGCCATTTTTTAATAGTATAGATTCCTCTTCGATTGGTTTTTATTTAAAAATGCCGTGTATAAATTGAACGAAAAATAATAAATATATGTAAGATTATACTTGTATTTTTGCTTCACAATCTGAATTGATTAATTCTTCCAGTTTTAGAAATGCTGCACATAGCTATATTTCAATTATATGCTGATTTTGTTTATGTTACTTAAATCAGATGAAAAAGTAAAACTTATATTTAGAAATTGTTATAAGAATTTCTGAATTAATTTGATTTACACACGTCTTTCATTATAAAAGTGTACTAAGTTGCACAAATTGTGTTTTTAAATATTTACAGTTTTTGGTTTCAAGTGGAAATTAATGTCATTTCATGACTTAGACTTTTTCTTTATCGATAGATGTATCATCGAAAAATTGCCATAACCCTCAGCGAAGTAAATAGGCAAAACAGTTCTCATATAAAAAAATATCTTCAGCTCACACATCATGAATAGTTTTTTTAAACTGTGAAATATCGCTATTTTTAATAATTATTTAACCTCAGAGTGATGCATATATTATTGTTCTGCACAAAAACTTTAGAATGTCAAAATCAGGAAAAAATAATTATTGCTTTTAAATTCAAAATAATTACAATTGGTGTAAAAAAATAATTAAAAAAAAACATTTTATTTTTTGAAAAATTATGAATAAATCATAATTTTGTACAACTTTTCTTCTTTTCCTTTATTAACCCTTACGCTGCGCATCCCACATTTTCCACGGGCAACATAGATGTAGCAAAATATTGTACAACCCGCGATATTTTCCGACTATTTAGCTATGCAACTCGTACTGTTCCTGTTAAGGTTTTCATTTATATATTTATGTTCATATTTTTGTAATCTAATTCTATATTTTAAAATAAAATCTCTTCCACAGAAGTTTTTTGTACATTATAACTTTAAAATGTAGATTTGAAATACGTAATATAAAATACGCAAATTTTGAACCTACTTGGATAAAATAACTACGCTGTGAGAGGGTTAAGCTAGACTTAAGAAATGGTAAATATAACAGTGATCTATGGCCTATTCCATGGTCGTTAGGGAAAGGAAGCAGTTCGAGCGTTGCTACTTAGGCCCATACGCTGTAGTTTATGTTGCACTGTGTGTTGAGACACACCGTCAGGATCACGACTATTGAAATTGCAGGTGATGCCAGTCGTTATAACTCTTCGATCATAGTGAGCAATGAGTAACAGTCTCCACACTCTTCAGTGGAATCAAAGCGCTGTGGCCAACAAACCGCTAGTCTTCGACTTTTGTTCCACTATCCAAACACCATCTTCTATAAGTTTTCACTAAGTCAGCATATGATCAGAAACACCATTCATGAAATCGAAGTTTCCGGAAAGAAAGTAATAATGATTTGACTGTCAAAATGCAGTAAGTTGGCTGGATTTCCCCGGTTTGTTGCTAGGACCTCGACGTGTGAAAAGACAGTTCATAGGCGCTTCATAAAATCCAGTATCAGTCTGGCGTGCACAGATCTGTTTTTTCCCCTACAGGCGTGCTTATAAGAGGTGGTCATAAGTAGTGGCTATTTTGTGTTCATGCGAAGCGAAATGCGACAATACCGAAATCTTTATTTTTAACCTTTTAACTGTCAAGGAAAAGGTCTGCCATTCACAGGCCACTACCGTCATATTCCCCACAGGTGCGCTTCGTTAAACCGGTAGAGGTCACTAGGGGCCAAGTTTAATAATTACAAGTGACCCCATGGGTTTGTCATATATATATAATTTTTTTACAAAAATCAAAACTTATCTTGATAATGGGTACGGTTTATAATTAATCCCAAAACTACCATTTAAAATTTACAAGATTCACTCCCCAATGCCACCGTTTTCCACGTAGGCACGTGTATGTGGAGTAATCCGGGAGAAGCAAGGGAATGAATAAGCAAATCCTCTGAAATAAGTAAATCCTTCGTATACACTGTCAAAGTCCTTTTATAACATTCCAAACCTTTCCAAAAATTTTATGAATAGCAGTGCAGAGAAAAGATCATAGTTCGGAAAGACGTATATATACGTCCATGGCATTTAACGCTTTGGCTGAATGAGACTTTTATTAACACCGGTGGCACTTAAAAGGTTAAAGTCGTATTGTAGCTTCAGCGTTAAGGTATAGTATTGTTGAATTCAATATATTGTTATTGTATGGAGGGCGGCACGTTGAAAATTATGATTGAATATTGGGCCACAAATATTGAAAGATTGAGAAGCACTGTACAAGGGAAAGATAAAATACATGTAAGCAAATACTTCATAAACAATGTCAAGGTCATTGTATTTCATTTCAAAGCCTTCAGAATAATTTTACTCATAGCAGCACAATCCAAAGGTTCGTACTTCGGAATGGCACATACGAGTATATACGGCAGGAGCAATGAACACACTAAATTAGCGAGACGAATGTATAAGGACAGTTAAAGGTTTATGTAATATACATGACCCATCAAATTTTATTTAATTATGATAATATTTTAATTAAACACTGATTATTAATAATCGTAACAATGAAGGACACAAAAAGAAACCACAACAAAATGTAGTTATTTCAGAAAGGCATTTTTCACTTTTCATAAATTGCACTTATTGAAACACTAACTGTAAATAAGTGTAAACAATATTATAAAACTAAAAATAACACATTACATTACCGAATGGTTTTACAAATTTTAGAAACTGACTACATTATCTATCGAAACAATACAAAGGGAAACTATGAAGCGTAGAGATTTTAACTAAAATACATACATATTTACATACATATATATATGTATAGTGAATGCAATTTGTAGATAGTCTTGTCGAAGCATATACTCGTCTGTGAACGAATTTATTAATGCATTTTAAAAAACTAAGAGAAAAAGGCTATTATTCATCCTTTCGTTACGAGTACAGAACAATAAAGGAGACAGGAGAATCACCATATTCTATCAGTTAGGAGGAAACAACGATGGGAATAATAAAAATGTTATAATCCCGGAATTCAGCGAAGGAAAATAGTAATTTTCAGATTTTGCGCAGGTCATTTTAGGGAAAGGTCTGGAGCCATATATGCGTTGATAATTATGCTTAAGTTATTAAGATATTTTTTCTAGTAATATGAAACAAATCAAATCGCAGGGTATAATCTGTATGAAGTGCAAAATGACATACGGCTGTAGTTAAGAATAATGATATTCGTAAATGAAATATGTAGAAAAATATGTAAGAGAATAGAATATTCAAATTAATATAAATGAAGATTCCAAACACACACACACACACACACACACATATATATATATATATATATATATATATATTGGAGCTATTGTGTCGAAAAAATTTCTGCTGAAGGAGAAGGTTGAGATCTCACAAAACTTTGTTTAATCCTGTTTCACTGTCCTAAACCAGTGACAGCTCAAAAATCATAATAGTTTTCCACTCTAGCTACATTTCTCTTTTTTGGTTTGTCATGGTTCCATGTTCTTGGTTCTTCCGGTCTGATCTTAAGTTTCTTGGAATTTATTAGTCTTCTTTTTAATTATTTACTGCTATATATATATATATATATATATAATGAGTTTAATTTAATAATTGAACAGGGTGACAGAAAGCCCAACAAAAGAGGAAACTCGAGATACAATTGTTAGCACCTACACAACTGGAGACATGAAGTTAAATTCACATTTTTTTAAGAATTGCTTTAAGTTATAGTATTACAAAGAATTTCTTGGAGCAAAATAGTTGGTTAACTTAATCATTATAGATTCTTGAAATAGAACACTGTGATAATCATAGGCACATATAAATTCTAGTATTTTATTTTGTAAGAACAATTAATGTGATTATCAGAAATAAACTTTCTTAAAAACACTGTCCACTCTAGCTAATAAGTTAACAATAATACAAAGGGAAAACTTTAATTTTCTCACATATTTTCCCGCCAGAACTAAAATCACTCCCAGAAATGCACAACTAATTTCTCTTTGTTACAATGCCTTCTAAACAGTTTTGAAAGTTTGTAGTTATCATTATACCTAATGATGAGTTTTAAATCATGCTTCTAGCAACCTTGGCTCTCTGATACTTAATAGAAAGAGCGAGCAAATCGGGCACACAAAATTTCAATTTTGGACATCAAGCTTCCCCCCTTTAAATCAATATCTTCACTCGCACCCCGCAGCATCCACCTGCTCTTTGATGTTGGCTTTTACGTTCACTACCAATAAGGGACAAGGAGAACCACTAGGAAATGTTGCCATTTTACAAGTGCTGATTTGTTTTATCCATAGGAGTGTCACTCTTAGTGATAACCACTCATGCTCACTTATTGGAAGGAATTCCAATGTCTATTGATCCTGGATAATTTTATCTACATTTACGAGTAAAATGAAATTGATATTTAGTTTACTTTTAAATGTACGTGAATATGCTTCAAACTAATTATACAAAAATATTTTTAGGGAATAATTTATTTAAACTACTTGATAAATAAAATTAAATGAGCGAATTACAATTTTCGTCACTTACTTATTCGAACAAAGTCTAGTTTACTCATAGATATTGGTTCCTTTTCTCCTTCCTCAGGGTTATTCAGCAGAAAAGTTTCTATAATGCTCAAAGTTTCTAGCATATGATTTATAGAATTTCAACTTCCCATCAAAATAAACAAATAGATGTGCAGATTGATTTCGTGAAAAATTTATTAAATCCTACAATATTATCCCTCAGAATTATTAGTTTTTGCATTATTGTGGCAGTTATATCTCGTCCCGTACTGTGAGTGTGCGTGTGAGGATGTATATTTGAGTTTTTAAAGATTCTCTATTTCAATTTTCTTCAGAGGGATTTTCTTTAATTCTTGAACCATTTAAGACAGCGTTTCTCAAACTGTGGGTTGCTCCTCTAAGGGGACGTGATAACCCTACAAAAAGAAACGAGTATATCAAAATTTGAAGAAAAAAAAGTTTATTTTAAAAAAATTATTAATTTACCGAAAGCAAGTAAAACAAATACACTATAACTAATACTAAATATAGAGATTCCTATACATAGAAACTGTAACTCTATGAAATATGACATCAAACCCAATATATTTTTTGAAAAAAAATTATCTGTTTTCGCTCTACACATTCCGTAGCACGTAACATCAGAAATATATTAAAATAACATTTATGTTAAAAGTTATGCAACGAAACCACAACACTGCATTATATTTATTTTTACAATGTAATTTATTTTTAACACATGTGAAACCTTTTTAATGTTTTAACTAAGTTTTGGCTCAATTAAGCCTAATTTGGCTATTGAGTCATAAACTTTCACTTCAGCATATGAAGATCAAAATATTAGTATCAAATAAGACAGAAATTATTTTCTCCTTAAAGTAAAGGAATGTGTAAAAACGATTTTTATAATCATTATAACAGTAATATAATCAAAAATACAGTTTATTTTAAATGAATAGAGATTCAAAATTTAAAGCCAGTTATAAAAGATCAATTGACTTCGAATGTCCTCATTAGGTATCATTATTGTTGGGTTTAAATTCTTTTATAGCAAAACAGCCATACGTTTTCAACACTGAGCAAAACAAACTGTGAAATCAGCAATATATTTCCAAAATCAAGCCGATCCGTGTATAAGCAAAAAAGAGAGTTCTTTCATTTAAAAAAAAAACATCTATCAAATATTTGCATATAAGCTGAATTGAAAAAAATCCTATAATTCTTCAAGAATGTCTAATGAGGGCTAAGTTGTTGTCACACAAAAGAACTATTTTCCAGTCAAATTGCTGTAAAATAAAACGCCAGACGTCAACGGTTTTTTTTTATTTCTGGTAACCATATGGGAAATTAACACTTTTTTCCCATTGATTTATTATCTTGTACACAATTTTAGATTTTCATATTTTATACGTCTTGTTTGTTTGCTTGGAAAATGAGGGGAATGAAAAACTCGTATATGGCACGTAAACTTCAACTTATGTTTCATGTTCCGAAGGAAAAACTCGCCGCTTAAAGACATTGTCATCCGGACACCCAAATAAGAAATATGAATTTTATAAGCTATTCGAAACTTCATACACTGACTTTTGAGAATTTTAAATTTTTTTAGAATAAAGTTTTAATTCAACACACCCAGGAGATTAAAATCTCTTATGAATGTATAAAGGATAATATTTTTAAAAAAACGTTTTTCCATGGCTACTTTTTTTCCGAGGTAAACAGATTCGTATAAAAGCACACTTGCCCTTTACTTTTAACTTTAAAAAAAACTCCAAACATTTATATATTTAAATATAAATTATTATGTGCGCGTACTTAAAATATTCGATTCACACGCACTTGTTAACTTAATATGCTCCGCAGATTTGCGAAGATTAGGAATCAAACAGAAATTCATTGCATTGTATAAAACATGAAAAGTATAGGGCCACAGAGTCAAAACTTTAAAGAAAAAAAAACCCATTCGGTCTTTTCTTTCAACATCAGATATTCAACAAATGTTTTACGCTTTTAAGCCTTTTAACTGTCAAAAAAATTAAATAACAGAAAAATTAATCTGTTCAAAATTTAACTACACCCTCTCCAAGAAGACAGTTTATCCTTTGAAAATCAAGTCCTCGGCGGGTGAGGGGGAAAAAGATCAAAGGTAAGCAATCTAAACAAAGACAAAGCGGTGGTCCATACCAATTTAGGGTGTTTATGCGAAAGGTGTCTCTCCCCATCAAAGAGAGGATTAGAAGTTGAGTAATGATGTGGCACCAATCGACGACGGATGTTAATCCTTCATCAGTGACTGATTTAGCGAATCAGCCAAGCGCCGCTCGTTCCCAGTTTTCAAGTATTAATGAAGAAGCTTCGATTTCGACATTCATTAATGGAGTGGCGGGAAAGGCGAGTTGGAAGTAAAATCTAAAGGATTTAGTTCCGTCACTTGATCTTTGTGCGCGAATGGTGCGAGCTACCGGTTTTGGCACGCTTCTTTATTGGTGTAAAAATTAGAGTTTAGAGTGGAATGTGCTGTTTGGTATCTCAATTTGAATGTAATTCATTGGTCTAATCCAGTGCTTCTCAAACTTTCAATATCGGTGACCCAATTTTCAATTATAATTTTCATCACGCTCCACTCCATACAATAAAAATAATACAATAATGAAGTATTTTGACGCTAAAACTACTACACGATTTTAATTAAAAACCGTACAAATTATCAGATAAATATTAAACTTTGTATATGATAAGCGCACATGGGATAATATATAACAACATAGTGATAATATGATAAGCACACATGGGTGATAATATAAAAAAAAATAATATATGATAAGAAAACATGGGGTGATAATATATGATAAGCACTTTGTATATGATAGGTACATTGTAGTTATTAAATGTTTCTTAACTTACAAGGGCACGACTAAGGAAATTCATTTTGGACGAGACTTGATATAATAGTAGTACTCCATTAGGGTGTGCAACCCTCAATGTATTAGCACCAAATGATCAGACAATTCGAAGAAAACAGCCTTAGAAATTCATCCTTAACTTTTTTACAATTATATTACAAATTTTTCCAACTACTAACTGTCATGATTGTCAGAGTAACTGCTTTCTACGCGGACGGACAAGGTTCAAATCGCATGATGAGTTTATTTTTCAATTTATTTAATTATTTTTTTAATTAAATAAATCTATTTTTTTAATATTAAATAAAATTTTATGTAATTATTTTGTATTTTATAATATAAAAAATTACTGTAATTATACAAATATTTATATTATGTTTTATAAATATATTTTTATATTAAAAAATAATATTTATATTAAAACATATAATATCAAATGATATTTTTTTATCAATTAGTTACACAAATAGTTTTTTTTTATATTTATAGTAAAAATAAATCACATTCTTAAAATATTAAATCATAGCAGGTGGGATTCAAATCCACGACCTTTACATTAGAAGTCCAACGCGCTATTCATTGGGCTGACGGGACACAACGAGTGATTTACCTTTTTATATTCGGAGATTAGACTTAATTCCTGACGTCTGTAATATATTCGATTTATATTTATCATATTCTAACATTTCAATCACATATTCATCGGACTATATTAAGTGACTCTGAGTATCGTGTCCCTTATCTCCGGCATTAGTATTAGAGATGCATGGCTTTCCATGTTGCCTTTAATGTACCTACGCCTAGCGTGTGGCGTCTCAGAAGCCCAATTACTGTCAACTGGGCGTTGACCTTTTTGCACCCCGTACACACCAGGCCATACTGAAGTCCTGTTGCTTAATTACACCTCTCCTACAAAATATCACGTCACATAAAATCTTAAGCACAGAGCAATTTATGAGTTATTTTAGCTCTCTAAGCAAGTACCAGGAGGCGAGATGTACTAAAAAAGAGCCCAAGAGGTAATATTTGCTCATTACAATAAATTACTTTTCTGGTGGTTTTTAATCAAATGATGTAAGATTTTATTGATGCGATGAGGTATTTTTAGGGTTCTTCCTCATAGAGGAGGATTTATTGGATGTTATAAATGGAAGGATATTCTTGTCGTGTTATTGAGATACGTTGACTGCGCTTCGGGTAATCATTCGATGGAACTGTGGTGAAAAGGAAATGATTTGTTCGGTGATATGTTTCGTCTCGCTAATAAACGTACTCTCTCACGTTATATATAATAACTATGTTTGTGTCAATTATGTGATTGCCTCATCTATTATTTGATTAGAATAAAAAATTGTTGTAAACTGTAAAGTTGCTAATTTATGACAGTCATAGGTTAAATGTTATCACGTGTTTGTTCTCCAATGAATTTAAAAAAATAATATTGTACTTGTACTTGTTGTGCTACTCTTAAATTCCAAATTTAATAATGGCGTCGATTCATCACCAGAGGGTGCTGCGATCGTTTACCGACGTGATTATCAAGTAAACATTAGCAGCTAATTGTTTATGATCTGTTTATTTATGTCTGTAAAATTAAAATTCTTTGAATTCGAAATGCTCAGAAAATATTCCAAGCTGTTTTTGAAACATTAAAACGCAGTACTTAATAAAAACAAAGTGTAAAAAAATGAAATAATGGTATCTACGGTATAATGGTATACGTAACCTATTAGCGACATTATATGAAACGAAGTGCATGACTGGCGTTTCAGCGCATACCACACATGCGAAATCAGAGTCGCCAACCTGGCGAGTTATCTCAAACGTTGGCGATTGTTGTGATACTACGTAAGTACCAAAATAATTAAAAAATACTCACATTTCAGGCGAAATGTCTTTTGGAACATCTTTTAATTTCTGTGACACTGAAGAGTGATTCCTTCTCTTCAAAAATTTTTGCGTAGATGGTGGCTCGGAAAAACAGAATTTTGTATTAATTGACTTTGGTTTTCATTATCTTTTGTTGGTGAAAGGCTGATACATAAAGCATGAATCTCCAAAATGATCAGAGCATACTTATGAAAAGCTAGATGGTTTGAGTTTGTTCGCTCTAATTTTTGTATCTATTTTTTTTTAATAAACATGGATTCTTCAGTGGAAACCAAAAAAAAAAAAAAAACTTTTACCCTACAGTCATTATTGCAATTTAATACTCTACAGTATTTCATTTTGTTTAATGAAAGTAGATGTAAATCCGAAAATGCCGCCAAAATATCAGTCGAATCAAACACGGATGAATCACGTGGGTATTTGTTGAGCATACTATCATGTGATTATGACGTCAGAGGAATCGAGTCCATTGGGTAAAGATGCTCATGTGTTAAGATTCTTCAAAACATTTTACAAAATTAATTAAAACTTTTTATAAGTGTTATTTTTCATTAAGTACAATTTCTTTTTCTATGTTAATTATTATTGTTGATTTTTTACTTTTTTTAAGAAAATTTCTATAAAGAGCAATAGTTGGCAACAGCAAAACACATGAACTGACTGGCAGGAAACATGAGATTGTAGTTATCATGTGATCATGACATCACATGAATTTATCTCATTGGTTGAAAGTCGTGTGGCTCTTACAAAGCGAAATTTTATTTTTCAATGAAAAAGTCGTAATCGATGGAAATTTACGGAGTCTTATTCAATAAATTTCATTTTTCAATGTGGAAAGTTATCAATTAAACATTTGCATTGCTTTATTGATTCAATTTTATATTGCATTGAAATATATGTAATCCTTTAAAATTTACAAAGCTTTGTTGCTAAAAATTTCATATTTATATTCTGTAAGGCAATTTTTATTTTTGTGCAACATTATTATTGTTTAAGAAACGTTGGATATTAATATTAATTCAGATTCCATTTGAGTACATTTCAATAAATAAAATTACAGATTGAAATGTAAGTAGTGTTCATGTTATTATGTCATATATATTGCCAGGAAATTTAAAGTTTTGATATGAATTATTCTTCTTTAAAAGAATGTATGTTAAAATTTTTTTTTAATGAAAGGCCTTGTCTAAATCCGTGTTTTTTCAACTGTGGGGCGGGATAACCTACGTGGTGGGGATGGGGCAAGCACATCGAAAAGTCGAAAACAAAAAAATTATTTAAAAACAATTATTAATTTACTGAAAGGAAGCAAAACAAAATACATTCTGACATAATAAAAATAAATTACACATTTACCCTGTTATAGTACACTAGTAAATGTATCGGTACTGCGCAATGTATTTCATTGTTAGTTTAACAGTACTGTAAGTTAAGATCAATTTTAATAATTACCTTGTGACCCTATGGGCATGTCATAAAGTAATATACAAAATTTAATACTTATCTTTATAATTTGTACGGTTTATAATTAATTCGTATCGTAGCTTTGTGACGGACCTATATACGTCATTCCATTAACCCTGTTGGGAAATCTTTGGGCTATGAAAATCAACAACCATTTTCTGAAGATGTCCTAGAACCCATTGTGAGATTGTATGCTACAGCAGTTGGCCCTACTTTTGTTCTGATGGACGATAACGCCCGTCCCCATAGAGTTGATATCGTCGATGACTACCTGGAGAGTGAAGGGATTGCGCGTATGGCGTGGCCAGCATATTGCCAAATTAATCCATTGAAAATCTTTGGGATGCTCTCGGCCGTGCTGTATCTTCACGTTTCCCACTCCAGCCACTGTTATGAGCTGGAAACTGCTCTACAAGAAGAATGGCGATTGCTTAATTCTGCGGTGGTTGACCACCTAATTGAAAGCTGGTCAGAAGGTGTAAACTTTGCATACAGATGGGGGGGGATCACATACCCTATTAATGACCTTTTTTTCATTTTATGCGGTTAATTTTCACTTTATACATAATTCTGTTTAAGTCTCCAGTATGACATTATCTGATAACTTACAAAAATTTAATATTTTCATTTTTGTATATAATTATTAATTTTGTTTTATGTATAAATATATATCCTACTTTACTGCCAAATTTTGTGTCAATCAAAACACTATTTGTTGATTTTTTGCATTTTACATCATCGTGCTTAACTTTTTGAAGTGAGTGTATATTATTATATAATTCAATACATTGTTATTGTATGAAAGGGGGCGCATGAAAATAATGATTGAAAATTGGGTGGCAAGTGTTGAAAGTTTGAGAAGCACTTGTCTAAATGCAATATGTGCGTGTGAATTCGAAATATTATTGTAGTATTTATATCATATTTGATTCTTTGAAACCACTCAACTCCATATATAAGGTATGAGTTTTTTTTTTTGTTTTTTTACTTTTTCGGGAAAAACTTGTTGTAAAAAGTGGTCGAGGTTTTTTTTTTTTTATTTTGGACATAAAATGAAGATATTGGTATGATATAAGTAAGTTTCTTTATGTATATCAGTTTTGTGGGGAATTGATTAGAATTAATTAATTTCTTTATTAATTATTTTCTACTCTATCTATTTTTACCAAAAAGGATCTCAGACGGTTTTAGAAATAAAACAACGCAAGATAAAAGATCGCCCCTACGAGACAAGGGCATGTGTAAATTTGCCAGTAACATTCACCCGTGTCAGAAACGGGCAAATGCGTTAAGGCAGTGCTTCTCAAACTTTCAATATTTGCGGCACAATTTTCAATCATAATTTTCATCACCCCCACCCAAACAATAAAATTGTATTGAATACAATAATAATGTACTTTGTGCTACAATGCTATTTTAATTATAAATCGTATATATTATGAAGATAAGTATTAAATGTTGTATATAATTATGCATATGACAAGCCAATGGGAATCGCAAGCAATTATTAAACCTGTTCTTAACTTTAATTAATAAAATAATTATAAAATACATGTGCAATACTGATACTTTGATAAGTATATTATATCAGTGTGAATTTGTATTTTTGATGTGTAACATCTTTACTCTCGGTTGCTAGATATTTGCTGGAGTGATTTCGTGAAAAGGAAAGAAAATGCGTGACAGGAAGTCAGGGAAGTGCGCGCTATTTGATTTGACCAATCAGCGTGCTTGGTAGTGTCTCTTCGCTACCCTCGCTTCGGGGTCCAACTCTAGTAGCCATCAAGCCGGCTGCTTTTTTATTTTGTTAAATGCAGCATTTGAAAATATTGGAATTCAAAAACTCGATTTCGTTTTCATGACTTTAAATCCACTTCTCTCATACCAGCAAGTCTTATTATACTTCATTCAGGATAAGCTTGCAATTCTTACACTCAATTGTCAAAGTCTCAGGGCTCGTTGTGTGTGAAATCTCTCTCTCTCTGAGGATATATTTATATATATGTAAACTATGTATATTAATAATTATAGTTCCTGTTAAGCGTCTGACAAAGTTCATCATTCTTAAAAAATCGCGAGTCAGTAATATGGAATTATTTGAATAAATGTTTTAGTGCGAATCATTTTCATACTTTGAGTTTAATTCCTGTCGCTGTCAATATAAATTTTTTAATTGTGATTAAAAAAGATTTCTCGATTAAAAAAATTAACTAATTAAGTAAAGGGTATTTTTATTTTCTCTAATATTTCTAATTTTTAAACATGCGCTTGATGGTGTCTCTTCGCTACCCTCGTATCGGGTCTAACTTTAATAGCAATCAAGCCACCAGCTTCTTGTTTTATATTTTTAAATTTAGCATTTGTAAAGATTGGAATTCAAAAACTCGGTTTCGTTTACTTGACTCTAAATCCACTTCGCACATACCAGCAAGTCTTATTAGACTTCACACAGAATAAACTTGCGATTTATACGCTCAATTGTCAAAGTGTCAGGGCTCGTTGTGTATGAAATCTGAAGTTATATTTAAATGTGTAAACTATATTAATAACTATATTTACTGTTAAGCGTCTGACAAAGATCATCATTCTTTAAAAAATACGAGTAAGTAATATATGGACATTATTGATCGTCAAACAAGTGGACTGGGTATTGTTAGTCAAGATATTGGGGACATATGTGAGGTAGAATGTTTATTTGAAAATGGAAAAACAGTCATTTCGGTGGTCGCATACATTTCTCCGAATCAAACAGTTAAAAAAATCAAAGATTTCCTGCATTTTGTATTTTTCCGTACACCGAAGGTGGTTCTGCTCTTTCAAAAAAACTCACTCGCTTCCCATGATTTTGAATGGTGATTTTAACGTTAACTTCAGTTTGCCTGAAGCTGAGCCACTCATAGCTTTTCTGAAAGATGAACTGAAGCTCGACATGAACACAAATCGAAATGTTTCGTCAACTAACAGTGGTACTGTTATTGACGCCGTTTTTCAACGATTTTTAAAATACTTTGAAATCACAAGTATATGTGTCATATTTTAGTTTTCATAAATCTATTGTCTCCGCTCTTCCCCAAATTGAACAAGAATAAATATTTTTGATAAAAAATTGCATTACTGCTTGTATTAATTAAATAAAATTTTCTCTTAAAGATATAATTATTCGATAGAAAATTATTTCCAATCATACCCGATTCATTTTTTGCAGGATTAAAATCACTACTGCGTATTTACCACGAAAACATGTCAGATGTTACACATCATATGCGACTACTGTAAGGTTAGTCAACAATACGGACTTTTTTTTTATTTACATTGTACAAAGTGCATCGAAACTCGACATCAAGTGGGTATGGAGTGAAGGGGGCATATCAGATGTGGAAAATATAGACAAATTCTATATCATTTGGTTACATGACAACTATCATATTTTTGAAAATGTGGAAAACGGACACCCTCCATTTCACCATTAGGTACGGAGTACAGGTATTTCACAATTTTATAGTCGTTTGTGCCTACTTGGCCTTTTCTCCCCCCCCCCCAAATATTTTGCATATGCAAGCCTATGTGAAAATGGTGGCATTGGGTAGCAATTCGCATTATTTTTAATCGACAGTTAAGGGGTTATAGATTGTAATTCAAGCTTACATTTTCTATGTAAGTCTCCCTGTCAAATAAAAGTATTTCTGCTACTTAACACAAATTATGCCTCAAAATTACTAGGTGACTTTTGTGGAAATTTTAACAACTCGTTGTTTAATATATAAAAACTTTTTTTCTAACCACATTTGATTTGATGATTCCCAATGGCCACAATTTTTAATACTTCAATATTTCAGTAGTAAACAAACAAACAAAAAACTAACAAGTCGATAGTTCTATTACAAATTTAGTTTTGTATAAGTATATTTTTTCACCTCCATATCTTTGATTTCTGAGAACAAAAATTTATATAGAAATTAGACTATTTATGTTCCTTTTTCTTTCTTTCACTGAAATCTGATGAATCACTCTGAGTACCCTATCGATAAAGTTTCTTATTTTTACTCAAATTACTGGGATTTTTTTTTTGTCGATAAATTCTTTGTTATTTATATGTTTTTACTTTCAACTTAAATTATAATGGAAATTTAAAACCTAAATTATTCTTGTGATATATACAACATTAACATTTTAAGCATAATACTACAATAGCAATATGAGTAGTTCAAAAGCCGTAGTTATTCTTCTTTTTAAACATAATTAAGGTTAAACTTTTATTTATTTCTTTCTGATACTACAGAAGTGTTATAAAAAATGCTATATTCCGATGTGATTGTTGAAGAAGAAAGTTGTTTTATGCATCTTGAGTAAATTAACATTCACTAAAAACTTCTACAACTTTTTTCCCATTGTTTAAAATATGATACAAGAAAAAATAAAGTAAATCAGTAATTTTTTTGGTTGACAGTATTGGTTACCTTTTTCGTAAAAAGGCTCTACAAGTCCCACAATAGATGGCAGCACCATTTCAGTAAAAGAGTGTTCCAATTTATAGTTTTTTTTAATGCAATATTATCATATAAACATTATCATTACAGTTTTTTAAAGTATTTTTTATAAAGATTTTATACTAATTTTTCAAAAAGAATAATGGATTTTTAATCAGTAATAAGTTTCTTGTGATTGCCTTAGCCAAACAGTAATAATCTTAAGCCATTTCAACATGTGTTCATGTTACTGAAATACAAATATCTGTAGAAGAAATATATATTTATGGGGGGTGGGGGATAACTAATATATTATTTAAAGACATATTTTTTTAAAAAAATTCAAATGAAATATTTTCTTATTTTGGAAACAATGCCCAAATGTAATTTATTCTTTTTCATTTAGCTCCGACACACAGGAATTTTTTTTTGCAAAATATCTTCGGAGATGTACCATTAAACTATGCAAAATATTAATTTCATATTTATTTTAATGTATACTCGTTATATATTTATTGTTTGAATGTAATAAAAAATGATAAGTGAAGTTCCTCAAATTCTTAAATATTTACGAATAATATCATTAATTATTTACATTCTATAATTGTTCCCGAATTTGTTTTTGCAAAAACAAACGTATGAATGAACTTATGTTATGAAAGCATTCGCGTATTTCATAAGCAATGTGATAATTCGTCAAAATTTAATTTAGAAGGATCGTAGATATAAAGAGCATCCAATTTGAGCCTTATCATATAGCAATAAATCGTGGAATTATTTTTTTCATAATTCTTTTCAA
The DNA here is from genome assembly GCA_019973975.1 of Trichonephila clavata. Taxonomy (NCBI): domain Eukaryota; kingdom Metazoa; phylum Arthropoda; class Arachnida; order Araneae; family Nephilidae; genus Trichonephila; species Trichonephila clavata. The sequence continues at coordinate 63,480 of BMAO01006782.1, forward strand.
ATATATGCATAAAAATAATAAAAAAGGAAGATTCATTTTTCTTTCTGTTTTAAAAGGTAAGATAGTATAACTGGTGAAACAAGCAATCACTACAAGAAAGTACATTCAGCTATAATTAAACTATGAAAAGATCGTCAGCATCGGTAGAACGACTCATGTGTCGAGCGCTGAAAGAGAGAGAGTGGCACAAGACCGGTGCGCCAGAGGTGATTTGAGTACAAATCACGATGGCAGACAGTCGTGCACTAGCAACGCGGTTGCTAATGCAAGTGCATGCTGTTATTAAGTATGAATGAATACATAAAACTAGTGTCCTCACCATCCATGACCCTGTATGGTCAACAGGACCTGTCTCGTCAAATGGTTGGTCACTGGCGTTGCATGTTCAATGATAGAAATGGGGGGATGAATGTCGAAATGGTCAGCTCTCCAGAACCACAAGTGGAAACAACGTTGCTACAGTATTGGACATAGTGTACCTATATGATTTGGAACCATCTAAGAGGTTACCAGTGAAGTAAAAATTCCTACAAAATAGTGCTGAGATGGAAAATTTCATGCAATAGTTCCTTGCATCGCAAGGTATAGAGTTTTACCAGAGTAGTATCTTCAAAATATTTGATCATCACAACAAACGACTCAATGTCGGTGGTGAAGAAGAGTACAAAGGTGCATAGTTCATAATGTCATGACGCATTTTTCTTCCTTTTTTTTCTTGGAAATAAAGTTTGCGTGTGTAAGAAAAAACAACAAAACTAACATTCCTCGTAATACACAAAACTACATTTAATTCCATTCACAAATTTGAATTACTGATGTGTCTGTGTATTGTTTTATTTTCTTTTGTTTCTACTAATGCGAAATTTGAAACTTCGTTGCTTGTTAATTATTTTACATTTTTAAACTGTGCATAAATATCATCATCTTAATTTTTATTTATTTATATTTAAAAAAATCAGCATAAATCTTTCTTTTCTTTCTGCAGATAGTCGAGTATGCTCGGAGCCGCTGGAAGTAGGCATTGCCGGCGTCGGTCACTCAGTCCATGTGTGACCCCTGCGCCCTCTTCGAGGAACTCCCTGACCCCGGCCGGGGAGGCCGAGTTGGCAGGGCTGGCCAATCGAAAGTCGCCCAACCGACTATCCATCCCTGACCTGCCAGCTGGGGTGCAGCTGAACAGAAGGAGAGCAGCTAATACAACTGACCAGAAAACATGCGTGCTGCTGCATGCTAAGCTCAAAGGGATAAAAGTAGACGAGAGCTCGTGAGTACTTTTTAAAAATCCCTTGTCCATAAATAAATCTCACATATCCTTTGAATTCTACAAAAAAAAAAAAAATGTTATAATGAACAGCTAAGAACAATATTATTTAATATCTTCTTCTCCTATTCTTTTGAATTTGTTGCCGGTTTTGTAGTAAATTTTTATTTATCTCTTCTAACTGTAAATAGGTTCTAAAAGAACAGCTATAAAAACATTCTCATCGTTGAGAATTTATAAATGCCCCATACACATTTCTCAATATTTTCTTTCATAATTATATCTAACCTTTCTGATTTCGTGTAGTACAATTTCACTAAAACCTGGATTACAAAGATTATTTCCTGGATTTTAATGAAGATAAAGTAGACACTGTCTTCCTTGTCTAGAAAACAGTGAGAGTGATTGAGAGAACAGTTTTATGCTCTCATGATTTATTTGGGAGTGTTTTAACATACATTTTTCATAATTTATTCAACAATATCTACTAATTTAATTATTTAAAAATAAATTATGCCTCGGGTTACCAATCATGAATTCATTTTCTTATTAGAAGTAGAATAAATTTAGTTTAATTTCAAAACTTTGCTTTTCTCGCTTAAAAGTGTTGATTCTGCACTTGTTATTTTTTAAAAAACGGCAGTGTTATTTGAGAATTATTTTGAAATCTTGATATTTTCAGCATTTTATATTAAGTATTAATCATCCATATTTAGAATTTTAATGAATTCTTTATGACTGCGACCATTGAATTGGTGAGGGGGATCTTGTTTTCGAATATATATATATATATATATATATTCAAAATATTTGCAAATTTAAGAAATTTAAACTTTTATATTGATTTGTGAATAACAGAACCTACAAACATTTCTTAGAATGCTTTATATAGATATTTTTTTAACTTATTTACCGAGTATAATTACAAGCGATTTGTAAATAAATTCAGAAAGATCAAAAGAAAACATGAGTGAATATAAAATTTTAAAAGTAATCAAGATTCTCTTATGGTTACATTTATGATATATTTTAATGCAACTAAAATAGACTTAAGTGACAAAAGGTTGACGCTCTTCAAATTAAACATATTATCAAATTATTGTCTTAAATGGAGTTTATTTTATTACAAATTCGGAATAAGGCTGGACATGAATTACCCTTCTTTGTTTTCAGGGATACAACTTCTTCTTATGATATAGAAACTAATTTTTCCACTAGATGGAGCCACGAATAATAGAGTTACTCTTCTAGGAAACTATTTTTTAATATTCTTTCTCCCTTGATAACAGTTTTATTCCTCAGATGAAGATTAAAATTTTGTTTATCAACCAGTAAATGAAATTAGTATTTCATTTGTTCTCTCTACGTTTAAGAAGAAAATAATTTTTTAAACCTATCAATTTCAAACTCGTGATTTAAAATCAATACTTTTATAAATCCCCTCTCTTTCGAACTTACCGTAAATATTCAATTACTTATTTTTATCTATGTATTTTTATACATAGATAAAAATGTAAAAAAAATGCATAGAAGCAATACATGTGCAAAAAATATTAATGTTAAATGATGTATTTTTTTCTATGTATTTTTATACATAGATAAAAATGTATAGAAATATATAGAAGAAATACATATGCAAGAAGTAGTAAGTAAAGACTCATTATTTTAGATATTAAATCAAGAATCAGCCATATTGTTATTAAATAAATATTGTAATAATTTTTCACAAAAGAAAATTCTTTCTGCTAAAAAAAAAGTCTTAAGATTTCTTGAGACCCTGGGCCTTTAGTAAAAAATAAGATTCTCCTGTAACATTTTTGAGAAAACAATACATGTAAGGCATTGTCATATGCTCATCCAAAACAGTAACATGAAAAAAATTGTGCTTGACTCGCAATCTCACAAACCAACTTCAACAACTGCCGCCTTTTGCCTAATTGGTGCTGCACATACGAATGACAGTCGTGACATAATAATGCAGCCTTCAACTGTTCCTAGTTGCTTCAAAATTCCCAGTTTTTTTGGTGACTAAGTGTGGAAATAGCCCTTGACGATTAAATTTATTGAATTCATTGTATTATTGAGGTCGAGTCAAGAACGAGACGACCTTCCCACGAATCCGAGACCCTGTTTCAAGACTAAGTATATCCATACATTAAAACGTCCCTACCTGCTCAGCAATTGTACGCTACTAAGAGTCCGGGCATGTCTATTTATAGCAGAAGTGTTAGATATCTCCAGACTTAGAAGCATGCGTATCTATTGTATGAAATTCTATTAGAGAGTGAAGACTTGTTTCTTTGTACCTGCTCCTTTCCTGTCTCTCTTGTCACCATTTTGAGAGCACTGCATTTTCTTTGAGATATCTGTCGTTTAAGCACTCTCTCTTTATGGCGGGGTCTTTCTCGGACATTAGCTTTCCTACAGCAGGTGTAGGAATTCCTAGGTGTTAGCATTCCTACAGCAAAGATGGGCAACCCCTGCTCCAGAAAGATCATGTGTTCCACTTTGAAAAAAAATTGCGTTCCGCGAGATTCCTTACAACTTTAAAAAATACGATTATTTTGAGAAATATTTTGTTTTTAGTCTGTTTTGCAACAAATACACCCCATAAGTATTTCTGTTTTCTGTGGCGTTGCTTCTGTTTTTATACATGCTTGAAAGTGGGCATTATTGCAATGGAGGGACCGGTCCCCCCCCCCCCACAGCATCATGCTTGATTTTTTGTAACTTATGTTTTTCAACTTACACCTGCGAGTCTTTTTTTTTCTCTCGAAAATTAAACAAAAATCGTACTCAAATTTAACAGACGAAAACTTGCCATATCAATTACGATGTGAAATTACACGTATTGAGGTCGACTTGCAAAAACTAAGCGAAAAAGTTGAGAAACAAATATCTCAGTAATTAAATTATTATATTATCTTTGTTTCTGTACATGAAACATAATGAAAACAATAATAATAATTCTTTCTGTTTTAAATTTTCACTCCAATAAATAGGTCCAAATTTTTAAAAAAAAGGCATATTTTTCTATGCGACCAGCGGGATTATAATGTTTTGCCTAAGTTGCCCTGAAAGTCATTTAAGTTAGCCCTCCCTGTTCTACAGAAGTAACGTTTTAGTCATAAAATAAGAATTCCTTTAATACATTTAAAATTTCAACAAATTAAACAATTTCTGTTCAGAGCGGAAGATTCTGTGATAACTAACAGTGATGTAATTTTAAATATATTTTAATGTATTTTAACTCTTCTAAAAATAGTGGACTTTAAATTTTGCGATAAAACCATTTGAAACATTTTAAAAATGTTCTGTACAATAAAATATTCTGTACGATAATTTGTTTTTAAAAGTAGTTTTGCTTTCCTATACAATTTTAGGAATTTTTTTTTCATTTAAAAGTAATTTCTTACGATATATCTGTGATATGGTTTGCAAATTTTATTTAATTACTTATTCAATGGTGCGCATTTTTTGTTTTATACATAATATTATTTTTATAGTTTTTAAAAAAATGCGCATTTTTTTAATAAAAATTCACGACTAAGACGAAGGCGTACGTTGCAAACATCTATGTATACTGTGCTGCCATCTATTGCCGTATTTTAAAAATATTTTTTTCATTGCTCCCAAATATATTTATAAATTTAAAACGGAACATAAACATAAGTTAACAGCTAGTTCTAAGAACGTACATATTTTCTTATATTGAAATAAATAGTATCCCTACAATCATTTAAAATTTCAAAGTCAGTATCGAGAAAATTTGCTATTTTTCTAGTTTTTTTCTAATTGTTAATTCTACACAAGGGTGGGTCGAAGGGCTTTTTGCAGAATTTCAAAACCTCGATATACGAAACAGATGTCATCTACTAAATAGATGACGAGGAAAATAAAATAAAAAACTAATTTTTATGTTAAAAGTACTGTGACGAGGGAATGAAGTTTAGGTATTTGAGCCTTTTCATGGTAAGAAGTCAATGTGTTTTTTGTTGAAGAAAAAATAAGGTATTTAGTATTTTTTGACATTTAGTACAGTGAGAGGAGACTTCCTAAATGGTTTTACGAAATTTAAATATTAATTTTTAAAAAAAAGATCATAATTCTGAAATAGCATTGCTCGTTAAAGTGGAAGACGGAAAAGAGCTTGGTTTGGTCTGATTGGTCGGTACGGAGAGAGAGAGAGAGAGCTAAGGCTTTTTGAAATATTATAATGCACTTTGCACTGTTCACTACTCAATACTAATTTATCAATAACCATCTTCTTTAGATTTTTATAATGCAGAAAACTAATTTTATTTTGAGTTGAAACCCATCTGACAAAAATTAAATCTTTTTCCATTTTCTTGAAAATTTAACTCATTTTGGTAATATTCAATTAGCATGTACAGTTTAAAAAATTATAAAATAAATAAATTCTATTATGCCGGTGGCAGTAGCGTGGAAACACTCTCTCTTCTGCTTTTAGTGATCGTCGGATTATTGATTTAAAATTGATAACAATATGGATTGGGTTATTGATTACAACGAATAACGGAATCTTTTATCGTGGTATTTTACCTAATGTTTATGAATCGACTATGAGTTTTTTTTAACACTTATTACTATGAATTGTAAGGATGATAAGATTTATATATTGACATTTCCATTCAAAGTGACACAGATATACTTACCAATTGGAATAAGATACTCAGAACGGTATAGAAGTAAAATTTATTTAAATTAGTTTTACTAATTTGGCAGAATTATATTTAAACAAACAGCGATAAAAAATAACAAAACTTTAATCATCCGGGAGTGGGCACGTTCTACTCTACTCCTGGCGATTATAGTTAGAGTGCATTCCCATAAGTGTTGAATAAAAGTAGTAATTATAGGATCACATGTGTGTCTGTTTCTTTCCCGAACCCTCTTTTACCCGTGATAGGGTATAAAAGAGGGTTCTTCTTGTGATAGGGTGCTTGCTCAGGTGTCGTTTTCGTCACTTGACACAGGTTAAAAATTTCTATAGGTCTGTTGCATTTTAGTCAAAGGTCAACATAATGTTACGAATTTTGTATAAAATAATGTAAATAATTTGTATTTGGATGTGCAATGCATTTATACTACTCTATGTTATATTTATTTCATGTTAAAGTTGTAACATTCACAAGCAATGCCGTCTCTTACGTTATAATGGCGATTCCTCAATGGGAACTTGGCGAAGTATTGGCGATAGAGCCGTTGGCATCATTTTTGGCGACCAATTTGGTGACATTGGTGACCATGTTGGCGAGTTCGGGACCCTCTAAATTCTTCTAGAAATTAGTAGAGAAATCCACTAATTTCACGATCTATGACGAGTGCCCATCTTTCCGGAACTTTCGGTCACGGCAATAAATAGAGTGATACTCGCCGCAAGGGTTAGTCTGGTTTCAAACAGCGAGTAGTGAGTATCGTTTTGACTAACGATTAGTGAACTTGCCTTGATCGTGATTAACTCGGCTGTGCTTGTGAATAAGCTTTTATATACCTGTATTTTTGGATACTGATAATTGTGTCTAAGTGCTGTTGAAAGTGTGAAATCCTTCTGATATTTATTCTGCGAATTTTGCTGTTGAATCCTGTATTTTTAAGGATTGATTTACGCCAATAAATACTCGTCGCTCTTAAAGAACTGTCTGGTTGTTTACGACTAATTTTGCACAAAATTCTCGAACCCCGATCTACGTAACAATAATATAACTCGCACTCACACTCGGAAAGTGAATCGAGTTCGAGAAAAAATTATGTATATGTACATATAGCGAATCATACAATAACGTATTTTTCAGAAGAGAGAATAAAAGTAATTTTTTAAAAAAATTAAATATTTTATATTTTTATTTTTTACTTTATCTTGTATTATTAAAATTCATAGATAATTGTAAATATATCGAATTTTATTCTTCCTGAATCGCTAAATATTCTAAATTCACTACAAAGTGTTTCGAACAAAAAAAGTTTTATACAAATTATTACAAGCGAATTTCCAAGACTCACAGAGACAGTTATATATACGTCACAACAGTGTTTCTCAAACCTTCAACATTTGTGACACATTTTTTTCAATTATATTTTTCATCACTCAATCCTCCATAAAATAACAATACATTGAATGCAATACAACTTTAATTATGAACTGTACAAATTATACAAATAAGTATTCAATTTTATATATAATTTTGTGTTTAAAACGTCCATGGGAGTCACTAGTAATTGTTAATAAAATTGTATATATAATAAATTGTAAATAAAAAATGTGATTTACAAGTACGTCAAACTACGTATAACAAAGTTGGTGTGGGTTTTGCTATAACATGATTGGTATTCGTACAATACTTCTTTTTATGAATGATTATAGAAAATTCCCTGAAAAATGTATAAATTCTGAGTTCAATTACTTCAAAAATGCATACCAACTTTTGTTACATGTTCCATTAGCAAAATGTACAAAAGAAATTCAAAGCATTAGGTACAATAGAAAAAAAAACCTTAGCACATTTTAAATGAAGACAAACTAGTTATTTTATCTTTCTCTGAGATAAGTAATTGTAAAGTTTTGATTTACCTTAGGGTTGTGAACAAAAAACGTATGTAAACGCTATCATAATTCTGCGTTTTTTAAGTTTAGAGCTCATGTAAAGAATAATTTAGGCTAAAAAATTAAATTTGATTTTTTTACTAATTTTTGTCAATTAAATCGTACTGTGTACCTTTAACAATTAATTTAAAAAATCTCTTACGTAACTATTTCAAATTAAATAAAAGAACCAACTCTCTAGGTTTTCGTTTTCCATTGCTTTAAACTGAAATATAGCATGAATTCTTAAATATATCTATCTTTTTCCTTATACCACATTTCTGGAAGCAATTTTTGACAATTGATAAAAACTTCTTTTTCTCTTCCTTATTTTTATTTTATAATAATGAAAATATTTTTTTTTTCATTTTCTCTTTCTAGTTATTTTACGTATTCCTTGAAAAGTAGTTTCTTATAATGCCAGTATCAACTTCACAGTTTATTTTATGCATTTTGCTTTTTCTTTAAATAAATTCGCGCTTCCAGCTGTTATGTGTTTTTGAGATAGTTGATTGAAATATTTCCGTTATCAGAGCCCCATGTCAATGATTGATGATGCGGAACATTCAACTTTCCACCATCAATCAAATCATTCACTAAAATGTGCAACTTCACGTCCTCAGTGCCCTATAAATTTTTAAGAATTTCTTTGTGGTTGAAGACAAAGTAGTTTTTCCAGCTATCTAAATGGCAATTTAAAGTATAACGTAATTTCTTTTGTTTACATTAACTGAATGCTTAAAACTGCTAATGTCCATGGTTTGACAAAGATTTTCAATTATATATTCAAAGTTGTTACGTTATTTCTTATATACATTTATGTAGTAAAACCTGTTTTTGTGCGATAGATAGGAACCGCATAAGAATAAACCACACAAAAATTATTTTGAAAATTTTATAAATTCTTAAATATAACAAACAAATTCGTCGAAATACTACAGACATTTTTCTTATGCAGTGGAGAGGGACCGCATAAAAAAAGTCGCATTTAGAAAACACGCTAATTATTTACGAAATTTATGATAAAGTACTTCCGTAAAAAATAAATAACTAAATTACACATGGAAACATTTTTAAAACATTTTGTTCCTCGTTGTACACATTAGGAAGTTTTCAAAATGCACATACATAATTCAATGGTACTCATTGTAATCCAAAGCGCTCATCTTCCTGTGATAAATTAGTTCAAAATCGCTTTCGTCACTTGAAGATACAATTTCAATTGTTTTACTTGCTTGTCAATAACACGATAACCAGATACTCATGACCGAAGCTCTCCTTTCGAAATTTGCATCTATTTTAAGAAAATGCTTTTTTTTTCAACTTCTTGAAAAGCTGTATATATTTTATCCGCTCTTAAAGAATCCGGTTCTTCTTGTCCTTCTTCATAATCTATCACATTATATATCACTGTCATTGAAAGTTTCGTCTTTAATCAAGCGCGGACTGTCGGTGAATGGAGAGAAAGAAACTGAACGTGCATTGCCGGGAGACTGTTTATAACAAATGAACAGAGCGTCTTGAAGTACATATATGTACATTGCAGTGACGTAACATACATCCCCGCAACCCGCTTCACACGGAGCAGCACTATAGGGAGCCCAAGAGCTGACTAACATCAAATTTATAAAATATTAAAGGCAAAACCTGCCTTTTTGCAAGGGTGGGGGGAGGGGCAAACATTCTCCGTTACGCCTCTGATACATTGATGGAAAACATTACAATGGCGCCAAAGCCGTTGAAATTCATATACCGCATAAAAGAAATAGCACAGAAAATCGCACAAAAATAAAATCACATAACAAAAAACCGCACAAAAACATGTCCTACTTTATATATATATATATATATAGTAGGACATGTTTTTGTATGTTTTGTATATTTTTGTATTATATATATATATAGTAACAGAGTTTCAAAGTTTTTACATTAACGTGATTGACTATGATTAGAATCGTGATTTTGGAAAAGCTTACAAATGAATATTTTCTTTTTAAAATAAGTTGAAAATTATATAACATACGTAAAAATTCGTAGCACAAAAAATTATTTAAATGGAATTTTTTTCGTAAAAAAGGGAAGAAAAAAATTACAAGTTTTTCAGAGTTATTTTCCTTTTATTAAAATTGCTTCTATAATAATGATATTTTGCCTATATACAGCTAAAACTTCTCTAAACAGTCGTATTTCGGATTTTTTAAATTTATTATTTAGAAATTAATTTATTTATGTTTTAATATACGAGTGTATCGCAGCTTTAACCAAAAACGGCGGTTTTTGCTGCAGTTGATCATCACTCTTAAAATAATGTGAATTTTTAAAAATCCTATTTCAGGTTCTGTATAGAAATTCTAGCTATGAAGATAAAATATTAATATTATTGAAGCTTTTTCCATAAAAAGAGAATATTTTAAATATTTGTCTTTTCTTCATTTTTTGCCAAAAAATTCGATTTCGATGATTAATTCTTGTAATAATTTTTTTAAAACAATTTTATATATCTTCTAATTCAACTGACACTAAATATTAAAAAAAAAGTCTACTTATATGTTTTTACGTATAATTACAGTTCTGAACGTAGCTGGTTGTTTTAAATTCTCTGAATATCCAGCCAAAAAGTTTTGTACCCTATTATTTTTACACAAAATTACTTATCACTACTTATTCTTTCGTAATTTCCCTGATTTTATGTTAATGCAGTTCTTTGGCAACGCAAGAAGTATTAGTGGTGAATTTTAAATTTTTCAATCATGTTAAATATTCAGGAAATACCTCTGAATTGTTTTATCATTCTCCTGACTTTCCCATTAAGGCCTTAAAGATCTCATTCTTTTTAACATTCAGGAAATATCTCACCAAATATAGTAAACTTTTGTTGGAATCATGTTTCGAACCTAATAATTTGATTTGAATATTGTTTGAAACATACAATCTTAACCTTTATCTAAAGCGGACATTTTTTCGTACATTTTGGATCTTGATCGAAGAAATTAATCAAAATTATTAAAACTAAGAGTCATAAGCAAGTGCTAGTTTATGACAATAAGTTTTTTATAGCTTTAAAACAGATATTCGGACCTGTTAAAATTTCGATATATTAAGACCAAATTTTAAAGTTAGCTTTCTAAGAGACTTAGTGCCACTAAAGATCCGTGGCCATAGTAGCATATTGGTTATGGTCCCAGCCTTTTGGTGAGCATGTCATGAATTCAAGCCCTAGTGATACTGAAGACTCGTCTTGTATAGGGGCTAATTCACGTTTAACTTGTCTAAGCTCAAAGCCCCCCCCCCCAATGGCAAGGTGAAAAAGCTCAGAGATTGAGGTGCAGCAACTCAAGTGTTCTTGTCATTTGACCAAGATTCAAAATTACGAGGTCTGTCTCCAATACTGTTTTCCAAGCGGAGGTATCTGCAATCGGATTCTCCGTTTTACCGGCGGTTGCTAAAAATGCTAAAATTAATATTTACACTAACAATTCATCATCCATTCTTTTCCTTAAAAGTCCTAACAATAAATCTGCCTATCTTAATTTAATAAGGAATAAACTCTCTATATACCGCACTTTTTAAAAATATTTTCTGTGTGTTAAGGCTCATAATCATAATTTTTTTAATGATACTGTACAGATAATCTTGCTAAAGTCACTACTACTAATGGTATAGAGTTGAGGATTCTCCCATCCCCGCTTTTATGTCCTCGAGTTTCTCCAAAATAAATAAATTGAGAATTGGGAGAGTTGGTGGTCAAACTCTAATACTGGCTTACGCGAATCAAATCCTTCTTTCCCAAACCCAGTTTAGATATCAATCCCCATTCCACAGTTACGTCACGCAAATCTTAACAAACCATGGTCCATTTGTTTCTTATTTGCATCGCTTCAAATTAAAAGCTTCTTCCAATTGTCTTTGCAGTTCGGTTTGGGTCACTGAACATTATGTGTTTGCATGTCCTCTGACTAAGAATTTCTAATTAGTCTCTCCATCTCAATATGCTAAGAAACATTGTTCCAATCTTCATTAGAAATCTTTCTATTCACTCTAAACAAAAATCATGTATTAAAATTGCCTCTACAATCCGGGATCAAATTCCTGAGGTGGGGGTGAATCGGTATTCATTTGTGGTCACCAGTGGGTTTCCACACCCCCACCCCTTTTTCTTTTTTTTTTCTTATACTGTGCATTTGTATTTTATATCTGTATTACTTTTGATGTATTTGCAAGAGCGTGGAATAATGTATATTCTTTTTCCTTTTCTTACTCTATATGTTCTTTATTATTATTTTTAGATTTGTATGTACGTACCTATAAATTATATATGTATTCCGTTTCATTTACCTTTAATTTGCAATATGTAAATATAATGTGTGCTACTGTATAAAATGTAAACTATGGTTTTGCTCAATAAGGATTGAACGGGAGGGGAAGGAGGTGTTTCCTGGGAGGTCGTAAAACCTCTTTCGGGATATCTCGATTCCCTTGGGCATTTCGCCAATAGTTCTCGCGCTGTTTTAAACTGCAAAAAAATTTAAAACTCACTCAAGCGACTAATAATCCCACCGTGTTGAATATCTGACTGATTTTAAGTTTTTCACGGCTTAAAATCCTAATTTTGGTGAGTAAGATTAGAGAATGTAGGGTGCTATATATATATCTTGCACTTCATATGATTGCGGTTCAAAAGTAAAGGATCCGTCACCAAGAGCCCTGTTTTCCCAACTTTCCTCTGCTTACTTCTGTGAAAATTTTAAAAAGAAAAAGATTTTTATTGATAAAAATGGCTGAGTCTTGAGGTGATTGTTTTCCGGGGTCAGGTTTGTAGCTCTAAACTCTTTTGGACGAGCTCCATACCTTTAGGCATTACTCCAACAGCCCTCGTACAGCTTCTAAGTATGACATTAATAAACTATCAATTAGTCAGTGAACCATCAAAATATTCTATTCGAAAAATCTGTACAGAATTGCTTTGTGCAAATGTAAGGGGTGTTCAAATGAAAGGGATTCGATGTGTGTATCCATCAGATGCTTAGGGTCAGAAATGAGACAGATACAGATATAGAAACAACAATATTTAATGAATGAAACGCATACAAAGTTTTTTAAAAGAAATCACTCATGACGTTTAGGAAGGTGTCTCATTGCTTAGGAAAGTTCCAAATTCCGTCCACGAAGAATGTCAGTTGATCCTCAATCCAGTTCAGAACTGCAGCCTTTGTGCCATCTTCGGAGTGAAATTGTTGACCCACTAGGCCGTTCACATCACTTTTCTGGCTGACACTGAGTTTTGAATTTTTAGGGCCTCTGTGATTTGGGATGTTTTTATTGCATGCTGACGGACTTCTCCGGCTGGAAGTGGTGACACTAGGTTTTATCCTCTGCCATTATGTGCTGCTAAAAGTCGTTACCGTTCTCACTGTAGCACAACGAAAAAAAATGTGTTAACTCTATTCCAGCTTACATCTTTCCAATTTTAAAAACTTTACAAAAGCCTGCTGATCAGTTTTAAATGCATTTGCATACGTGCCAGCCATTTTTAACTGCATGCTAGGGCCTTAAGAATGCAGAATAACAAGTCTGTTTGCGCAAGCGCGTACGTGGTGCATACACCTTAACTATTGTGCGGCGTTTCACCAAAATACATTGAAAATTGATTGCATGCGAAGCTTCGAATCACTTTCATTTGAACACGCCTAAAATATTATAAAATTTGTAAATCAAGCTTATATTTGCTCTAAAATTCTGCGAGACAAGTGAAGAAAAATAATTATTTTATGCTTAAATTTCACGTAAGCCTTCCTTCTTTTACCTCTTATTGCAAATCTTTATCTAGTCAGTTGATATCCCTTGTGACTAGAAATAGAATGAAATATATTTATTTGAGTTTGACAAATCCAACCAGATATTTCTTTTAGAATATGGCTTCTTTATTATTGATAACTTCTAACATTTCTTCTTAATTTATTTTGTACTTCCGCACATTTATAATCTTATCTACTCTACCTTTTATATTTTCAATGTCTGATAATTTCTTTATACTTGTTTCATACCATCCTATCAAAGACTTTCTTTGGGGAATTTTTAGCATACATTTTACGTCACTAGTTATAATTCTATTATCGTTTGAGAAAAATTCTTGCGTTACTCAAAATACTCTAGTGGCTACCTATGAAAAATTTGATTAATTTATTCCCGTCGCTTGAAACAGCTTCTGAGACTTACTAGTCAAGATTCTGCAGAGGTAACAAGTTCGATAACTCAATATAAGAATCGAATACATTGAATAAATTATGAAATTCTGTGCCCAAATAAAATGTATTACCCCAATTATTTAACAAATTGCTATTCTTATCAAATAGGTATCTTATATATTCCCAATTTTCATATTTTTGTATATAAATAGTTTTATTTCAGAATAAACATTGCTTTTGAAGTCGCAAAGATTAAATAGAAACTCAATAATTAATGTTATATTTAATTGAAAGCTACAACACAATGATTTTCGAGATATTTAAAATGCAATCAGTGAATGCGCATTTCAAATTGAAGAATTTTAAAATAAATACTAGCTTTTACCCGCGGCTCCACTCGCGTTGATGTCTTTAAATAACAGTCAAAGTCGTAATCATTATCATTAAAAAGTAAGCAATATAATATGGAAATTTTTTTATTGCTTAACTGGAATCAATAAAATTTAAAAATTCTAAAATTGATCTTAGTTTAAAAAAACTGAAAATGTAATTTATTATAATAATTAACAACAAAAATTCAATAACTTAAGCTATTAATATTTTTAAAAATCGAAAGTATCGTTTAATAAATAATTTCTCTTTAAAAGAGCTCAAAACAGAACTGTATACCATATTATATGTCCTACCGTCAGTTGCAAATATGTGAAGATTTGGGCATTGACACACCGATCAGGCTACATATAGTTGGCCATGGTAAAGACATTGATTTTCCAAATGCACCCCTGCTACCTGAAATGTTAGCTTTGTTAATAGCAACAGTAAAACGGTGCATATTGAAATCGTTTGAGTTGAAACGGTAGGTCAGGGGAGATACTTGGAATTCGAGGTATGATAACATTATCCCTTTTCATGACATATGTTAAAATATTAGCACCAAGTATATTCTGCATCAGTTTTGTGATCCAAAGCCTCGTTCCTTTACATAGTCGAGGAGCATCGAGATTTTGCATAACTGGTACATTTAGTTTTAATTGAAGTTTATGTGAGGGTACACCCGAAAGTTCAAGTGAATTTTAGAACTCCGTGGGATATGAAGTACTTTGTTCTTTATCCATGATTGTATTCATTGATAAATATTTCTTCATTTCCCCCTCCCCCACACGTCGTTTAAATTTTCAATGTTGATTTTATGGACAATGTCATTGTTAGGCGCCAATATTGATCTTGCGCGCAACCACTGATCCCAATTTAAATTTTGTTGCAAGCCCGGGTAAATTTGAGCAATAAGATTTACATCATTTTCTCTTATATATTACAAAATTCTTTGGAAGTAAAATATAACCTCCAGCATTTGCGTCCAAACATCCATAACCGATTTTCAATTGCGTCTCTCCACAACGTTCCGAATCTACGTCATTATGAAGATGAATTCTCATATTCATTTTCAGACTGAATTTTTCAAGTTTTGCCCATAAGCTTGATGATTTAATAGAGACTGATTTCATCTGCTGGTGTACCCCCTCTAGATGGATATTTTTTCAAAATTCACCGGCCAATATATAATAAATACCATTCCTCATATAATATCTATACTATCTCGTAAATAATGAAGAGTTCGATTTAACGCTTCTATAACTTTCTTGTGAGACATCGTACTTTCATCCCACACTAAAAGCTTACATTGTGGAAGCATCCTGCCTTGACAGCTATTTTTTCTGAAATTTCAGATGAGTGAATCCTCAAATGCAAGATTAAGCGATAATTTTGAAACGGAATGTGCAGTACGATCGTTGGTCAGTAAAATCGCGGCTGTACCAGAAGAAGTCATAGCAAATGCTATCTTCTTGGTTTTTCTGATGGTCATTAATAATAAGTTTAGCAAAAACGTCTTTCCGGTTCCTCCAGGGGCGTCGAGAAAAAATAGTGCATCACTGTTGGATTCTATTTTGCGTTACATTTGTTGGAAAACGGGACTTTGTTCTGGAGCTAATTGAAGGATAAATTCTGTTACTTGATGCTGCAATACTATAAAATCGTAGTTTAATTCTCAAGCAATTTCATTATCGAAGCCATTTCCGTCGACACGTCTAGGAATAATCATTCCAAAATCATGTAGCTTCTTCCCAACCATTTTGAAAACCTTTATTGCGTTTCGTTGTAGATGTGTTGATTGAAAGGCCATTTTCTTGTATTTGCTGCAAAATATCTTCCTCCATGTAGTCTTTGTACTTTTTCCAAAAGGTTTGAGGATTAGAAAGACCGAAGATGAAATAAGTATTGCGTAAAGCTCCCTAATTTTATTCGACGAGTGACATTGTATGGCTTCCTCCATAGTATTATCTAGTATATCTTCAAAGTAATTCTTACACGTAAAATATCTAGGTTCAGTATAAGTGAAAAATTTTGTGCAAAATATGAAAATTGTATAATTAGATTTTAAAAAAATTCAAAGTGATAAACATTCGAAAAATCAAAACTTTTTATGAAACTGTCAATTACCATAAAATTTTCAATATCAAGCGCGCAATTCGCTGAAACTATTTCGTTTCCCTCTTTAAAATGTGGTAGAAAATTTGCATTAAAATATCTGGGATTGTCGGAATAGAGAACTTCTTAGCCAACTTGGCGATATTTCTCAAAGTTTGAGTTTGACATTTAACAAACGTAACGTAATAAACGTTATACGTTTAATAAAAAAACCATTTAAAAATTGCTTTTTGTAAAGATGCTAAATTACACTGTGTTTCAATTCACTGTGTTATAAATGTGAAAAATTTTCATTATTAAAATTTCCATTATTGACCAAATGCATAATTTTGCGCCAACTTAGTGGGGAGTAAGGAAAGTCCCACGGTTTTACCCGCATAGTTTCCGTTCCTGTAAGAATATGGAGATAAAATGTACCTTATGTTACTCGCTGATAATGTAGCTTTCCATTAGTGAAAGAATTTTTAAAATCGCACCAGCCGTTTCAGAGATTAGCCGGAACAAACAGACAGACAGAGAGACAGACAGACAAAAATTTTAAAAATTTATTTTTTGATAAAGTACCGTATATACCTTTAAATGCATTTAGTAAAAAGCTGCTAATTTCAAATTACAAACAGACACTTCAATTTTATTTATTTATATAGATTTTAAACGTAGGAAGTGTAGAAGCTGAGTATGTGGTGAAGTGAACGAAGCTTTAAGTATGAAACAATTGAAATTTCTTTCAATAAAAATTGCTCTTTTTTTAAATAACTAAAATAATTTATTTTCTGTATGGCCCTTGTATATCAATTTATTTACTCTTATTATTTATGATAGATACCACGAGATAAATGCGTAGAATATAGAGAGATGGATCAGAAATTTCGTGGACTGAATCTCCTACCAACTACCCAAAATACATCGATTTCAGGAAATGCCATAACTTTAATTTTAAACCAATTTAAGGTATCTGACTTCGTTCGAAACTGTGATTTCGCAAAAGCTTATAAACAAATAATTTTTTGATATGTAGTGCAACTTGAATTAGAATATAAATATAAAATTGTTTGAAGAATACGATGGTTGGGGCATACGTCATGGCACCTATTTTTTTTTCCTTGTAGCTATGTGAACGGATCACAAACATATATGAATCGTGTGGAAGATCTGCAGGCATACTGTGTATGCAGAACAACAGATGGCTCTGTGATAGCTGGTAGTAGCGCTGCGAGGGCTGTGAAATCAGTCAGTTGGTGTGTGTCGTGTGAGATGGAAGTAACCCGTGTGGAGGAGCGCGCTTACATCAAAATAGCCGTTCTCCGCAGGAGAAATGAGATGGAATGTCATAGTGAATTTGTGGAAGCCCTTGGGAATAATAATGCCCTACCATATAGTACAGTAGCACGGTGGGTAGAAAAGTTTCAGCAAGGACGTGGGTCAGCCAGTGATGAGCAACGTTCGGGACGACCGCTCAGTGTGCGGACCGACTTGGCACGCAGCGTACAACGCGATTTGGCACGGGGCGATCGAGACAACAAAAAGACAGATCGAGAAACGCACAACAAACGCATCGTCATGTCACCTTTATGTGTACTGTATTGTCAATCTTTTGCACCCAGAAGGCCATATTGCCCTGTATACTGACGTACTAAATTAGTGTGTTAAGGTATTTCAGTGCTATTCATTGCCCACACATGTAGTTAACATCTTGTCATTTCGTCTGTATGTGTCACATTTTCCAACCGGACTGGTATCTTCAAGAAAAAAAATAGTTGTCATGACTTTTGCCCCAACATTCGTATTATTATAAGAAAAAACTACTCAAATGCAATTTTTTGTTAATAAAAATTACTGATTTTCAAAACACCTTTTTATGAAAGATATTTTTATAATATATATATATATGTGTGTGTGTGTGTGAGTGTATAGCTAAGAGCTTTGTTCCTAGCTAGAACAAAAGTTTTTCAAAAACATAGTTTAGAATTGGATTAATTCATATTTTATTACATTAGAGAAATTTCAACAAAAGTACCCGATATTATTTCGATTCATTGTAACTCAAAAATTTAAATGAACTTTAAAAAAAAATTGTTTATTATCGGTACAGATGAAGATGAATTCCTAGATGAATCTAGGGAAAATATTATTTTTACTAAGTATTTTTTACGAGAGAAGAGTCGTGAAAATATACACTTTTTTTCCTACATTTCCCCCACCCCAAAATTGCATTAAAATATTTTTTTCTAGCAATAATACTCATAAGACAATTATGTGTATGTGTACATATATATTAATTTCACTTTCAACTGACACTGAATATAAAAAAGTATTATTTTAAACTAGCGTTTCTCAAACTGTGGGGCGTGTCCCCCTAGGGGGGGGCGTGATAACTCTAAAAGGAGGGCACGAGCATATTGAAAAGTCGAAAACCAAAGATTATTTTTAAAAATTATTAATTTACTGAAAGTAAACAAACAAAATACATTTTGACATAAAAAGAAATAAATACACATTTACAAAGATATAATACACTTATAAATGCACTGCACAATGTATTTTATAACTAATTTAGCAATACTAAGTTAAGAATAAGTTAAATAATTATGATTGAAACATGGGCTTGTAATATGTAAAATTATATACAAAAATTAACACATATCTTTATAACTTGAATGGTTTGTAATTAATGCCTTGACTGCCGATTAATACACGTGATTCGCTCCCCAATTCCACCGTTTGCCACGTTGGTGTGTATGGGATTATTGGGGGGGGGGAATAAATAAGCAAATCCTCTGAAATAAGTAAATCCTTCACAAACACTGTCAAATGTTTTTGTTGCATTCCAAAGCCTTCGGAATAATTTTATGAATAGCAGAGTACAGAAAAGATCGTACTTTGGAAAGGTGTATATATACGTCTGGGACATTTAAAAACTTTGGCTGTTTGAGACGTTTACATACGCTGGGGGCAATTAAGGGGTCAAAATCGTATTGTGTAACTTTAGTGTCAAAGTATAGTATTATAGAATTCAATACATTGTTATTGTATTGAGAGATGGCGGGGGGGGGATGGTAAAAATCTTGGTAGAATATTGGGTCACAAAAATTGAAAGCGTATTTCGAGCGTAGTCAGTAAGCTTAAGTATAGTAAAAAATATTAATCTTGAGAAAAATATTTTTGTTATTGACTTTGAATATAATATGAACAGAAAATATAAAAACTGTATTGATTATTTTTACAATATGAAACTGTGCTTCTCAACCTTTCAAAACTTGCGACTCAATATAATATATATATATATATATATATATATTCAATCATTATTAAATTAACGAACCACTTCAAGATCATAAGTATAAAATGTGAAGAGCGTATCTATAAGTACTGAGGAAACGAAGACTTAAAACGCAAAGCAATAGTAATAAAAATGAAATTCTTTTGCCCTAATTAATTAAAATGGAGAATGCAGATGAGACAATTATCTTGAATGTCTGAATTACTGTCTGCTATACTCTTGAAACGTTAAATGTGTTTGCATGAAAATGTTAAAGGAAAAGTATCTCTCAAAATTAGGAGATTATGATTTATATCTTTTTTAATCCTAAAATATTAGAATTCAAATGATATAAAAAATATTTTTAAATCCTTTTTTTTATATCTTTTTAAATATATGTATGAATTTTATATCAAAAATTCAAATGTATTTTTCACATATATTCTCTGGTTATACTTTTTTTTTGCTTTGCTTATTTAGATTTCTAGATATTTAGTACATATTATTTTACAAGCACGCACGCATGCATATATATATATATATAAGTCCAGAAGTTTGATCTAGTACTGTGGCTAAGACTATTCTACCATGATTATAGCTATCTTAGGTTTATAACTATTTTTTGTATATTTTTGTAATATATATATATATATATAATAGATGTTGACGGATTTAGTAAAGATTACGACGAATTTAGTAAATGATTTTTTCACAGCGTGGCCGGTGTTGGTTTTTACGTATAAGGTTACTATTTATGATGGTTGAGGATGCCTTTTCATTATTATGGAGGAGGCAGTCTTGGAAAAGTTATTCTTCTTTATTAAACACTTAACATGAAGACACGTAGATGGATGTACTCACAAATGGACATACACACACAACACAAAGCACAAAACAAGCTGCAGCCGGCTGCAGGTTGAAGCAAATACAGAAGCGAAAGAGACAAGAGAGTGCGTAACCGTC
>BMAO01006783.1:0-53838 GCA_019973975.1 Trichonephila clavata
TGGAATTCTCCCTCCTGATAGTGCAACATCTGCTTTATACTGGACTGCAAGAGGCCTTATGTCTGATTGGACATTAACGGGTGTAATTTAAAAAAATTATAATAATTTCAATACTTATTTCTTCCATTTTTTAAACCCTGTTCACCATTAAAATAAAATATTTATTTGTTAACAAGAAAAATCAAATACTTAATTTAAGTAGAAAGTACAGAGTTATTTAATTCCTTAAATTTATAATATTTATTAATTATTACAACTTGACTATTTTTAAATAGTAAAGCAGGATAATAGAACCATAAAAACTATACAAAAGAAATCTCCAGAATTAAAATAAAAACATTGATAAATAATTGTTATGAGTTTAAATTTTTCATGAACAAAAATACTTTTGAAAAAATGAAATAATTCAAAGTGAAAAGAAAATTTTGATCTAGCTTACGCATATAAAACTTTACTGAACATATTTCAATTTTAATGTACGGTATTTAATGATTTGTTTTAAAAATAAATGGAAGTTTTTTTAGACTAACTTATAACACATTCTTCCTTTTTTAAGTAAAATTTAATGAATGCAAAAATTAAATGCATCGTTTTTTTTAATTCTCTGTTATTTTTTTAAAATTAGCAATGGCATCTGAAATTCATGTTTAAACTCATTTCAGTCTCATTTTTGCAAACAGTTCATGACATTAAATGAAAAACTGATAATGAAATTTTACAATACATATTGACATAGTAAAAAGTTTTTAAAAAACTTTCAGAATGCAATAAATTTCTCCTGAAATGTAAAATATTCCAGAAATGCATTTTTTTAAAGATTATAGCATATTGTTTTCAGGTTAAAATATTTCAATCATTACTGAAATAAAAATATGTACATAAAACTTTACTCCAAAGCTATTTTAAAGAATATATATAAATCATTAGGATGAGAAATTATGCCTAACTAAAAGACTATAACTGTTCAGTAAACAGTAACACAATTAATTTGGAAACTCCCCTGCCCAAATGAAGTCTTATTAATCATTTTAACTAAAGATAATTCCTTTCATGTGGCTAAAATTTAATTACTCTCACAATTTTTTTCATTTGGATAGGTAATTAGTCTCTTGTCAAGTAAATAACAAGAAAGGATAGCCCAAGTTTTTCTAGCATAGCATATTCTATTTAAAAAGCAAATAACTTAAAAAGGTCTTTGTGTGCCTCCAAGATACTCTATAAGTAACTTAAAAACTATCGTTTTTTTTTAAGGATTTTGAAGATAACATATCAAAACACACCATGTATAATTTAATTTTTAGAGCAGTTAATAGTAAAAAGTTTAATGAAGGGAAATTACATGTGATGTGGTGCTTGGCAATATCCTGTAAATGTTAATATTGAAAATTTATCATAAACCAGAAAATAATTATTTTCTCAATCTATGATTATGTAACAGCAGAGGAGAGTATGATGCTTTATAAAACTCCAACCACTCCAGTAGAGTTTTAATTTTACACAGAGAATGAAAAACTGTGATATCTAAACAATTCCAATTCACTATGTAAATTTATGCTCTAGCAACTCAAACAGATTAAATTGGTTTAAAGTGAAAGACAAATTTTGTAACAAAAGATAACTAAACATTTTACCCGAATATTTTAAAAGTCTTGTAAAAAAATTAAAACATTTCAAAACTTCTTTCAAAAGTATTTTATTTCTAATTCATAAACATTTGTACAGAATAAAAACAGCTTAATAATATGATAAGTTATAACATTTAATTTTTCTGTAAGGTGTATTTTAATATTATGCAAATGTTTAAATCTTTTGTTAAACATTCAAAATAAGTCATGCTTAAAATATTTTTAAGAAATTTTACAGTTAAATTTCATTTTAGTTTAAATACAAAAAATAAAATAAGTAATGAAATTTTTTAAAAAGGGCATACAAATATATTTATTATATTTACTGTGCATTTATAATTATATATTTACTACATTCACTTGCAAAGCTGTGTACAAAAATACTATAGATCAAAGCAACAAGAACTCTTTAGCAATAACTTCATTCTAATTTAAAGAAAGAATTGTATATATGTGCATGCATATATGTGTGTATATATAAAACTATACAGCATTTGTATAAATTCACAAGATATATATAAGCATGCTGTTATTGGTAACATATTTATAAGCAATAATTGTAAAAAAAATTTCATTTTAATCTATATACACATTGGATTCAAAATATTGTCAAGATAAAAATTAGTTATTTATGTTAGTTGGATAAAATAATTTGAGAGTGAAAGTTTCAAAAATGAGACAGCATAAGAAATATTAGATACTTATAAAACTTACGAAAAATCAATAAATAAAACCCCTGAATCAATCCTCCACAGCATCTCTTTTTCCTCCTTTAATAAAAGCATATAAAATTAATTTTTGCAATAACAAATATTAGTATCCAGTTAAAATGCAAGCAGCATATTTAAGAATGAGATATAGTTTTAATATAAGATTATGAATTTCTAAATTTCATTTTTATCAGATCAGACAATTAACAAAATAGTAAAAGGTTTTTGTTGCAGCTTTCATAATTACACAAGACATTGCTAGCTTTTAATGAGGTAAATTACATTTTCCTTCTATTGTCTTTAGAATAGAGCAAACTTGAATGCTGAGAAATTTAAATCTAATGAAACAATCTGCCTTCCATGATTTGATAGATTTAATAATTTTAGATATGTATTAAAAACTTAAAAATATACAAGATTTTAAGTCAATGCAATCTGTTTAATGTTTCAAAAGATGCAATTTGTAAATAACAAAGAATCAATATTATGATTATGCATATTAGTTAGTTCTTACTTTTTCTACACATACCAATTAAATCTTAAAATATTCAACCAACCACAAAAAATAAAAGTACAGTTAAGATGGATAGATCCCAACTGACTTTAACAGCAAAATGAGCAGCTAAAAATGGAATTTTCTTATTTACAATTAGTTCTTTATACAATAATAATAAAACTTGAGATTGTCTGCCTCAACCTCTTCATCATTAATTTGAAATTAATTTTAAATTGATCAATAAAATTTTTAATTTTGAAATTGCCTCAATCTTTTGCTAACAAGATTTGAATAAATTTTGTATGATAAGGGGTAGCTCCGAATCAAAAAGCAGACTTACTAAAGAACACAAAGAACTAATTTATTGAATACCATACTTAAAACATTTTGTGCAAATATATTATCATTAATATTTTATAAATGATTAAAATAGCATGCTTTTTACATTGCATAATTTTTTAATAAAAAAACTTATTTTATACATTTTTTTAAAAGACTATGTTATCCATGGTTAAAAAAAATTTCATGGTAATCTTTATTAAGTGTTTAGATACAAAAAAACTAACTAAAAAGTTTTAAAAAAAAACTATTAAGCAAAGAGAGAATAAATGCTGCTGTAAATATAAGAATTTTGAAAAAAGTGTTCAAGGAATCATTTTCTTTTATTTTAAAGCTTCATTAGGCTTCCAGTAACATCCTTAAAAGGGTGTCTCTCAGAGGCAACTCACAGTCCAAGGGGAGAATCCAAAATGCGCAGGTTCTCTGCACTTCATATGTTTCTCCCAATTAGAAAATGAATTCTCAGTTGCAACCTGTGCCCCGGGCCCAAACCTTGACTGAGACATAGAATTCAATGCTCATTTATTTAACTCGCATGTACTCTTATCTTACACACACACCATTATTCATTTAATTTCTAAATTTTCATTCCTGAACTTATTCATTTTTTATTCAATAGTTCAAAGTTAATTCTATTTTAATCTTCAAAGTAAATTTTTTTTCTAAACTTAATTACTTTTAACGCAGTGCAGGCTATTAAGGTAAAACTAAAATCGTGACAACTCATCCTGATAGGAGGTTAAGTTTCCTGTGGGAAACAGGAACTCCGCAAACCATTCAACCTATTTGCTTCAGTGAAAATTTACATAAGTTGTATCTTCAAAGTATATTTTTTTAATGTTGTGCAATAAAGTTATATTGTGATTTTTATTTTAAATTTTAGCAACAATGCTTAAGAAGAAAATAAATATTTACATGTGAATTCAAAATGATATATTTTGCCACACTATAATACACTCACTTCCAAGATTTAAGAACGGAGAGGAAAATGCTAATTTCCAGAAGCCAATCAGAATTGAAGAGGATGCAATTCGCTTCAGAGTAGATGGAAGTATGCAAATATGTTAGGTAACAGCCAATCGTGCTTTCATGTCAAGAAATATGCAAAAAGGGCAGTCTTATAAGAAGCCAGCTTTATGAAGGGTAACAGAAGTTAATTGTAAGTGCTGATAGAAGATGTTTAAAACTTTCGTACATTTTGTTTTCAAGACATACGTGTTTCTATGACTTCCCGAAAAGGAATGGAAGATTCTGAGCGCTGGCGTGCTGTGGGGTGCATTGAAGCAGGACAGTCCCTCACAGATGCTGCACTTTTCTTCAGCGTTCATCATTCTGTAATTTCATGTTTATGGAAACAATTCAAACCACACAGACAGTTGTCCGAAGGCCCGTAGGCGGTCGCCCAAGAGTTACAACCCCCGCGGAAGATCGATATATTGCTACTGTAGCCAAGTGGAATCGCAGAACGACTCCACCCGTGTGACATCTATGGTTACAGCGTCCATTAGTAAGGCTATATCTGCAGCTACTGTACACTGAAGATTACATATGAATGGACTGTATGCCTGGGTACCTCGATTTTGTGTTCCTCTATCCGTTCAATCAAGAGGGGCACGATTAAAGTGGTGCCGGGAATATGGCAATTGCACTGTGTCTGACTGGGGCAATGTCATGTTTACTGATGAGTCAAGATTTGCTCTGGAGCCAGATGACAAGCGTATAAGGATATGGCATAAACAACGAACACACAATCAGCCTCAAAACATCAAGCATTTCGAGGCGGAAGCATTATGGTGTGGGCAGGGATTTCATTAGGATACCGCACCGACCTGCACGTCTTTAAACAGGCTTCTGTGACGGCTGTCAGGTATCGAGATGAAGTACTAGAACCAATTGTGAGATTGCACACTGCAGCAGTTGGCCCTACTTTTGTTTTAATGGACGATAATGCACGTCCCCACAGAGCTGACATCGTCGATGACTACCTGGAGAGTGAAGGGATTGCGCGTATGGCGATAGGATAGGATAAATTACATAATCTGATTTCCTAATGAAAGTAGTGGTGTTACATTGCACAATAATTGTACGAAATACTAACAATTTTGTAATTTGTAAAGTCTAGTAATAATTGCAAAATTTATATCACAGTTTTCAAAATGATTTTCCTCTAATGCATTTTAAATGTTGTGTTTTACAGCTAAATAATTCAATCAAGCTACATTTAACCATAACATCTAATTATGAATCAGTATTACAAATAGTTTCATAAAATACAATTCGAAACACATGCAAAACAAGTAAAGAATAATACTGGGCTATATTTATGCCAAAACAATCATTAAAAAATATCATACACATTTAAATCTTAAGCTAATAAAACACATAATCAAATATTGAATACATTTTAAAACATCATAGTAAAATGTACATGTATATAAACTTTAAAGATCAGAAGATTAAGATATAACTTACCATTTTGCAATTTTACTTACAGCTCTACACAAGAAAATAATTTAAACCCAGCAAATATAAAAGGCAAATTCATTTTTCTCTTCAACATATTATATTTCAAACTAATTTCAAAAATGAAATCTTGCATTTCTCTCGAAATATCTTATTTCTGTAATATGGATGACAACATGATTTTTAAAATTCCATTCACACTAAGATATCTCTCACATCAAAATGCAATTATGCAGCATTAGCCTAAAAAATTGAAAGGGTAAAAGATGAATAAAACAAATAGAAGCCCAGGAATTGAAATTCAGAGTTACAACTCTTTTCTATATATTAAACACCCTTGAATATATAGATCAAATTTAAATTATTATATAAAGTAAGAGATCTCAGTTGCCTTGGATTTTATTAGAAATATGCAGCCTTCAAAATTCCATTGTGAATATTTGCATCCACTACTTTATTATAGTGAGAACATAAAAAAATTAAAGCTTAATTACTTTACTAATTAATAAGTTTTTGCTGATTATTCACATTTTATTTTTTAAAAAACCAGAGTAGATCATTTCCTATAACCGGATCACTTTGTCCATTTATTTTGATAATTATAAAAAAAATGAAATCAAGCAAAAATAGACAGAGTACAATTTTTGCACAAATATCACTTGATACTATTTAGTTAAAAACAGGAATAAAAAAAAACTTTAAAAAAAAAATTTAAATCAGGATTAAAGCTCTTTATTATCGAAAAAAATTCATCATTTCTATTGCATAATGTTTCAAGAAACTATTATAATTGCAATTTAAATAAGACACACTACAGAAAATTTGAGAATATTTATTTCAAATATAATTTGTTTCATACTAATGCCCAAATTTTTAAGATTCACTCCTTCCATGCCAAGGAATAGTAGTCCCAGCATCATCATAGTCAAATAAAAATTAAAACACACACAGCAAAATAACCCTTTTGATTTTTACTGTTTAGCTTATTTCAATTCAAAAGATATAGACAAGTATAACCCCAACTTAAATTTTATTTGATCCAAGAATAACTAATATTTTGTTTATTTTTATTGTGATTTTCAACTGATTCATTTTCAATAGATTAACTACCTTGTATACAAGTTTAGTGGCATAAAATACACCCTAGCAGCCCCTGCAATGTGTGTGTGTGGGGGGGGGGGCAGGATTCCAGGGACCCAAAGTCTGATTGACACTAGTATGTATTTAATTAATTTATAAAATATTCAAGGCAAAACCTGATTTTGTAGCGGGAGGCCCTAATAGTCTCTGTTATACCATTGTACAAGTTGCATGTTCTTGCACATTTTACTATTGCAAAACAAACTCAATAACAAAAGTAAAATTGAAGGCTAATTATATTGATCAATCAGAAATTTAGCTTTCAGCTTTGCTACAGATTGAACAGATTTCACTCCTTCCAGAGTCAGGCATCTCGATCGTTGTTTAAATTTTCCTTCTTTCCAGAGTCAGCTACCAATTGTTAAGATGAAGAAGCTCTGCCAATATGTTAACTTCCGAGTACAATTCTGCAAATAATAATAATAATAATAATTTTCTAAATTTAAACTAACTTTAATTTATATTTTAAATAGCTTTATATTCTCAATTTTTAATTTTAGCTTCTAATTAATTTTTAAAAACTTTAGTTTTGGGGCCAAGTCCAGAATTATTTACGAGTTATTGATATAGTTATTACTAGATATTAGGTAATACTAGATACTAACAAGGTTATTAACTGCATAAAGTATATGTTAATTGCTTAGCTTATTATCAACATTAAATTGGAATCATTTATTGCATCTTATTTTCTGATATTCAGAATATTTATGCTTAAAAGTTAATGGTATCGAAAATCGCATGGAACCTGAAAGCAATACATTCGTTAAATTCAGAATTTGATCAGACTTAAAAAATAAATAATAAATTTTTAAAGAAATGAGGTAAAAAATGTTTTGAAAACAAAATTTAAATATTTTTTTATACTCAACCAATATAATTGAAATTTTAAAACAAGGTACGAAAACTGCATATAAAATAAAATTGCATACTTTGTCGATACTAATGTATTATTGCAACAATTGACACTTCTATTAAAAACTTGTCAAGTTGGCAACCACACACACACACAGGTGCTTCGTTTCATATAATGTTGCCAATAGGTTGTGGTAATACTTAAGTACCGCTTTGCCTAAATACTTTATTTAAAACATTTCTTCAAAGAATCTCAGTAACTAGAGAGAACCAGGAAACTGTTTAATTTGACAGGATTAACAGTATAATACTTTAAACCAAGAAATAGATATTCTATTATTAGATGTATGGCATTTATTTAACAGTTTTGTACTAATTTAAAACTATTGTTTTTTAATTTATTTCTTTGGTAAATAATAAGTAATTTTAAGAAATTGGACAAAAAAAATTGAGTTTTCAATACAATCCGATATAATTTTTTTGTAATTCTGTTTATTAATACAAAAAGAGAAAATAAACAATTTGTGCATCAGTCAAATAAAATATTCCCAACTATTACTGGAGAATAGAGAGTTAAATTAAAATGGTGTTATGCATCTAAAATTACACCTTCATTTAAACTTTTTTTTTTCAATGGGGCTGCACATTGGTATTTTTAAACCTTTGCAGACCTAATACATTCCTCAGGAGCTGGTACCACTTTTTAGCGCTGCACCATATAGGCGATACCAATTACAGCAAGCAATTTTTGATGCCCAGTTTCCTCCACAGAGGGAGACACCTGAACTCTTGGTGATGCAAACTTAGTACTAGGATTTAATTACCTTCCTTTAAACTGAAAACATAATATTTTGTTATTAGGAATAAAGAAAATTTATCTCATAACGTAATACATTAGTAATAATTTTCTATAGCACATAAGTATAATAAACTATTTATTTTTTAAAAAAGTAAACACTTAAAGAAGTCATCAACATGAATCCAGTTTGAGAAAAAGAAAATAATTATATCAATATTTTTATATTTCATTTAGAATTAAAGTATACAGTAATTTTTTTCCCATAAAATTGTACATACTTTAAGGAGTGTTATTCCTCCATCTAGGCTTGTTTGATATTTTTTACATTAAAACAAAAAGTATCTTTCATAACCCCAAACTCTAAAATAAATACTGATCAAGAAGGAAAGTGCTATTGCCATGCATCAGTTTGATATCAAAAAAGAAAAGAAAAGGTCTCAAAGTTTTTGATTATATAACCTTAAATCTAATAAGTAGCTAGAAAGGTAAGTATATCCCTCAGTCTCATCTTTGATTAATTCAACATTTGACAACCTGGACATAAGTGATTAACCCCATATTGTCATCAGTCTCAGATGAAATATCGCCACCTACAACCATTTTGTCCTCCATGTGGTTTTTAGCAGCAATTCAGTAAAATTAGCAAGAACTAACAGTACGTAGATTTTATTTGTGATTAATCTGTGTGTCATTACAAAAGAATTGTCCTTTTGATGAGATTTTCACCTAGTTAGCCAAAGTACCTAAAACTTTTTTCAGAAAACAACAGGTATTTGCTTATCAAACCTCTGCCAGCAACTTATCACCAAGAGTACTTGATGAGTTATGGCAACCTAAAGACAACTGCTCAGTATTTTCTAGTTACCAACAAAAATTGCTCGAAATTTACCAAAGATTAACTAAAATTTGCCTAAGGTTCCAAATGGCATGGGATAATTACATGTGAAGTGGCACACTTATCCAGAGGACAGAAACTGGTACCTTTGGTTCTGTAAGCACATAACATATCACTAGATCAAAATGATCACTTCAGTTTGGAAGCTGTTACTGCTTATATAGATGATACCATTATGCATGTAACAAAATTGTCCATACAGCAGGAGAGAGTGAGAAATGTTTATTACAAGAAATAAACATTTGGTAAAATTTTGTCATATTTTTTATAAAAAACCCTTTTTAATCTTTAATTTTGAAACACACAAACTTCAGAAAAAAATCCCTACAAAGTAAAATATATATCACGAAAAATATTTCATTCTTAATGATAATTATTTAATTAATATAGCACTTCAATCTATACCAGAGCAATTAGGGTACCTTGCAATTTTGAGCCTCAACCAATAGACAAGGACATCACCTCTTGATATAATTACACATGTAATGAAAATACAATTTGCATGCATTGAATATTTTTTGAAATAGTTTAAGGCTGTCTTCCACAAATGTACAATAGCTTGAACTAAACATGAAGCACATTTTTAGAAAGAAAAATGTTTCAATTTTCATGAAAATTTGCATTATTGTAATTCAAATGTTTATTTATAATATAGTGTTTTTAAAATTTCAAAATATTCCATAAATAAATAATTTTTCCTTTTAACTTGACAGGGGATAGCTTAATTAGCATAATGGTATAGGTGAAAAAACACAAAACACATTTTATACAGTAAAAAATCTGTCAACTCTGATAAAAATGAGTGTTATGATAAAATAAGTGATTATCTACAGGATAGCGAAGCCAGAATATAAAATTATTGTTGCAGTTCGTTTATATCCGAAAAAAATACTCCGAATTCAGGTTCTATTTTGTAGCATTGACTGAAAACAGCCTTAATATTTTTTTAATAGCATTTCTATTAAACATTACATTGTTAGGAAGCTGAATATTTTCCAAGCAAAGCTTTCAGCTTCCATTAAACATATTACATCTCAAAATCAAAAATACTGCGAAATTATATTTCTATTATCTTTCTTTCTTATATATTTTATATTAATGTTTGATACAATTTATAATTTCCCAATAAAAAAGGAATTAATCTGCAAGATTTACGTTTTATGCTAGTCAAAAATCGAAATATTGCTTTTCATTTTCCTCGATATCACAACAAGGTCCGTTTTTACAGAAATTAACAAATTTTAAAAAAGGAGCAAATAATAAAGGTTTTATAAAAGATTTGTCCAACATTTATATATATATAACATTGTCTTTCCACAAAAAACTGGTACCGGTTCTTTTTGATACTCCCGGCTATTTATCAAAATAAACAAATCTAGCTGACAGACGCAGTTAAGATGTAAGTCGTTGGGCTTTTTTTTTTTGGAACTAGATAAAGGCCTACTGTAAAGTTTTGACTAATTCAAGTAAAAAATATTTATATAGTTGCATTAATTTGATTAAAAGGTTAATCAAAAAACTCAGAGTATGAAGTCAATATTGACAGAATTATATGTAAAAATTTTGAGTTGTAGGCTTACTTAAAAATTACCAAGGGTAATAGCCCATAATCATTTTGGCTCACTAAAAGAAAAGAGAAACTTCGCAGGAATAAATCTAATGACAGTAAATAGCTAAAAAGCATAAAAATTTATTAATTCAAAATGACAACAATGCAATTAGCGTCATACTACTGCTGCATATCGGGCTATCGAGTGACTGAGTGAGAGTTATATTAATGTCGCACAAAATAAAGTTGATCGAGGGCTAATGGCGACAGACCTCGTAATCAGACTATCGAAAAACGGTGCAGTTGGGATGCGAATTTTGATTGATTTACCTATGCAGTTAAGCAATTTCATAAGAAATCCATGGTTCAAATCTGGTCAAAGAAATGTGGTGGTATCTAAATAAGCCAGTAACAGCCTCCGGACAGAAGAGATCACTTTTGTCTAGTGGTATGTTACGTGCTTACTGAACTATAGGAAGCGGTTTCTAATCCCCGACATTGGTGGCCTTGACTGAAAAGAAAATGCAAAACCTTCTGAAGTGTCGTGGTGCCATCTATCCTCAAGAAGAGCAAGCAAAGTCGTCGGACCCACTCGACGCAACAATAACAGCTCACACGATCACCATAACAATAAATATCTCGTTCATTCGCCTATCCACTGACTCACTGGTGGGAGAGTACTGTGGCGGTATCTAAATAAGCCAGTAACAGCCTCCGGACAGGAGTGATCACTTTTGTCTAGCGGTATGTTACGTGCTTATACGAACCCATAAGTCACAGGTTCTAATCCAGCACAGAAAGTATTATTCTAATTTACTTTTTAAAAGTGCAATATTTTTTAGAAGCATGTCTTATGGGTAGTAATCTTTGAACCTAGTTAAATAACGAGGTCAACACAGAAGCCTTATCTAATTAATCAAATTTTAGTCTCAACCCAATCGATATTTGTGGTTTTCAGGGAATAATAGTCTTTGTTGCTCCCTATTCCACAAAATCTGTAACCTGTTATTACGTTATCCTTTTTGCAAATAAATAACTCTATTATATACGCTAGCAACGTATCTGGTTCTGCAGTTGAATAAGGCAAAATAACTTTTAAAAAATCATAATATTAAAAATAATTCTGGATTCTAAGAACGATAAAATATCCAGGCATTCTCAAAATCAAACGTTTTTATTCCACAAAAAATTACAATACTAACTGTTGCCAAAATACACAAACAAAACTTTTACTTAATATTTACATTCGGTTACAGTGAATATACACAAGTATAGATGCCATTAATTAATCCAAAAAATAAACTCTGAAGACATGACACCTGTTGTGGTTTTCAATTTGATTCACTACGCAGAAGAAGCATTACTGCTCGCAACAATCTAATGGAATCAGTTTTGGGACATGATTCACCATCTATAACAAGTTAAACGAAATTAAAATTTTTTGTTGACATACTGATAGTCATGGAATAATGACTATCTTAGAAAAATGGAAATATTGATGTTAAGTATGCAAAATGAAATATTGATGTTATGCAACAAGTATGAGTTATTGATGTAAATTGAAAATTTGATAGCAAATTTATACATGATTACTTTTTTTCTGTCATAGTGTTTAGTTTGAATGAAATTATAAAAAAAGTTTAAACATCATACTGAGTTTTGAATACATTTACACAGGTATTCAACTAAGACGTGATACACTCTTTAATAAATAAAATAAGAAAAAAAATCTATACTTCTCTCATAAAGAGTTTATCCTTATTCTATTACTTCTAATTTTTAGAGGGAAAAATTTTACTAAATATTAGGCTAAAATTATATGAAGAAATTTAAAAATCCGAGTTTCTATATTTAATACTCGTCTTGGCGCAGCTTGGCCTATTATGATCTTTCTCCCAATAAAATCAACAAATCGCATTAGTTAAATTTTTAAATATTAAAAATTTATTTGTGCAGTTTTCAATACTTTTGAGGTTTTACTGATTGATTATTTTTTAACTTCACTCTCTGAAGCAACTCGAAAATAATTATGAGGAACATTAGTGCACTATAGAAAATACAGATACTTTAAAGGGGAAAACTGGTACTTACGTGTTATTGCAACAATCGCCAACTCAATTAATAACTCGCCAAGTTGGCAACCCTTATTTCCTATATGTCGTACGTTGTGAATTGGCAACTATGTGCTTCGTTTCATATAAAGTCACCAATAGGTTATGATATTATGAAAGTTCCTAAAAACTGGAAAAACGGACCGAGGATTTTAGAAGAAGTAAAAAATTCAAACACGTCGATCAAAAACCAAATGATTGATAACTTTTTATGCAATCTAATTCCATGACATATTGTGACTTTTTATAAAAAAAAAAATGGGATTTCAAAACCAAAACAACAATTATAATGAAAGTATAAAGAAAAAGTAATTTAAAGTTGTTGTTTTTTTATTTTAAATGCATTAACTATTTATTTTTTATTATCTGTTTTACAGAAAAAAGTTCTCTTCACGTCATTAAAAATTTTACTAAAATATAAATATCATAAATAGATGAAAAGAGCTCAGCTTTATTGATTGATTAATTGGGATATACGAGATATATTAAACAACAAAGTTCTCCCAATTCCATTTAAAATTAGGGGCCCCAAATTAAAAATATATTCTTTGTTAATTTTCACACACACACAAAAACTAGAAAATAATATGATAACATAAAATGATTTATATACACATACGTGTGCATGGATAGGTTGCTTCATAGAAATCTTTTTTTTTTAAAATTAATTGATAGATTATTATTGACGGAAAAATAGATGTAGTGGGATAGTTAGTTTTGATGAACGGTCCTTGTAA
This sequence comes from Trichonephila clavata, assembly GCA_019973975.1. Taxonomy (NCBI): domain Eukaryota; kingdom Metazoa; phylum Arthropoda; class Arachnida; order Araneae; family Nephilidae; genus Trichonephila; species Trichonephila clavata. The sequence goes on from BMAO01006783.1 coordinate 13,717, forward strand.
TTTTAATCTCCAGCCAAGTGACGAGAAGAAACTTCAGCTGATATCTCTTCCATTATTCAGAGATACTAAGTAATATTGAGTCTCTTATTACTCTGTAAGATTTAATGTGCTAAAAGATTCAAGTCTCACAACACAAAATGATATTTGGGAGGAATATACCCGTACCTGCTATCCTTACTCTACAAACCTAGCATAGCTCTCCAGCCACAGAGAATGGCCCTATTCAACAATAGCGAATTGTAAAACAAAAGAGCATGTCCAAAAGGTAGAAGAATTCTTAATATCAACCAATAGACTCTAAAATATCAACCAATAGATTCTAAAATATCAACCAATAAATTCTAAATTTTCGATATTCATCAAATTTTGACGGAGCCTAAGGCGACAGCCAAGTCTCCAATTATTCAGTGTTATCATTGAACTGAACTGAACTAAACTAGCATAGATCTAATTGATTTATTGATTGTTTTTAATGTCGTAGATCAAAGCAACGCGAGAGCAATTAACCACGCACCTCATATTTTAAGCATAGTTCAGCGATGAGGATGACGCCTGAGTTCGCACCTCACTATCTTAACATAGACATTGTTGAGTCTACTTCTATGCACACAATTTTCATGTTTTGAAATTGTGCGGTTCTTATTTCAGTGGAACGTGAAAATATGTCAATAAATATGTATATAGAATTTTTTTAAAAAAAATTAGATCGCTGCTTGTGATTTGATATATACTGAAGCGTGATATTTTTCGTTGAAATGAGATTAACATTTATTCATGTGTGTTTTTGTTCTCTTTTCTGAAATTATAAGCAATATATGTTGATGTCTAACAAATCTCAGGCCCATGCAACTAAGTATAGGCTCAAGTGTTTAACAGAAGAACAGTTTTCGCGCAGTTAGCCACTCGAATCTTAAATCCTTTTTCAATGTAACCGTTATTAAAAACACATAAAAATAGATACATGTAAGAAGAAAAGTAGTGAAAATCCATTGCTCCACTGTATTTTCTTTTCTTTTCTTTTCGTAAAGGAATAATTTGTACCATTTTACTAAGAAAAGCTTAGGTAGTTATCAAATAGTGGCAGTAATTACAATAGAGAAAAGTACGAAAATATTTTTAATTTGCTTTTTCATAAAATCAAATGAATAAATAGCTAGTTAAAAAAAATCATATCGTTTTTCTTTTTTACTTCATAATTCCTTTACCATCCTCTTCTTCAAATTCTCTAGACTTTTTTTTTTGTAGATTTATGTTAATTTTAACTTTTATTGCTGTGGTTTCAAGGGCAGTTTTAAAAACGTGTATTGTGCGTGTGTTTAATTTTTCTTTGTAAATTTTCTTTATTCATCATTTTTGGAATTCAATCAACAGTATAAAAATATAAAAAGTAGAAATTATACAAAGAAACTAACAAGTAGGCTTCTGAAAAATTGTATAGAATTTGCAAGATAAATTATCACTTTTGATTTATTTTCTGCAATTAATTTAATTAGTATTTTTCCCAGACACATAAAATTGAGAATTGTACATGTCAAGAATCTTGAGTGTTTCCATTTTGATACATACATATATCTTCGAAACATCTTATGATCAGTTACAACTTGAAATATTTATTCGTTACCGTAAGACTTAAAAAAGAAGCACCAGTAACATCATTGTTTTAAGACTACATCCTAAGATATTTTGCAATGTACAAGTAAAAAGAGATATGCAGTGTCCAATTTTTATGTAAAAAGTTAAGCTAATAATTATTCATAAGATGCATTTTGAATAAAATTTGGTTATATATAGATATAATTTTGAATATAAATAGATATAGATAAATTTATTAATTTGGCCCTCGACCATGATGCGTGAAAAATAAAACATTTATTTTACAAATTTTAAAAAGTTTTAGTGTCACCTAAGAATTGTTCAAAAACAATATTTAAGCAAGTATTTAATTCTCGTTTCAATATTTTTAATTCTAAGTTTAAGATAGAAATCTTTTTACTTAGTAATTTAAAGAATCAATTACAAATAATTTAAAAAAAGCTTCAAATTAATGCTTAAACTGTTATCATTGCAACTCAGTGAAAGTATGCCAAATACATTTTATATTTTAAAGTACAGCAAAATTATTTGAAAATTACCTAAACAGTTAAGTTAAACAATTGTCACACATCTTTGTGATGATAGAAATGCGTTGCTAAAATATGCAAACAAAATTAGAACTCTTTTCTTTTTTTCATTATAAACTACATCCTGGACATTCAAAATGCAACACTATGAAGGACCAGAAATATCGAATCCAAGAGTATATTGGACAATTAATCCAGCATACAAGGATGAAATAATTTAAATAACAATCCCTTTAGACTTTCAGTATCTTGTGTAACCATCATGGCTACCAAAACTATTGCTACTCGTCTCGGTATTTAAGAATCATGTTTTGGATATGTTACTGAGTTAGGTGTCAGTCCATGAGGCTTAAACCATTTTCAGTGTTGATACATGCTAGGTCAGATCATTTCAATCATTACCTGTTCTTTGACGAGGAACGACGAAATTGATCACATGAAGACGAGAAAGTAGCCTTGCCCAATGAATCTCGTCTTCAGCACCATCATGCGGATAGAAGAATCAGAATATAATGCAAACAGCAAGAATCCATGGATTCCTCCTGCTAAAGACAACTCTTTAGGGTGGCGGCAGTGGAATTATGAAGTGGATAATGTTTTTTTTTAGAGTGTAATGTTTCCATTGACACCTTGGGGTACAACTCTGAACAGCACAAATGTATGTCAACGCCATTGTAGATCACATACAATTTTGGCTATAATGTTGCCTTGCGGAGTCATGGTTACTTTGAAGGGGACAATGTATCTTGTCCCCGTGCTCTATCGGTCTCAAATTGGTTCGAAGGGCCTCAATCAGAGTTTAATAAGCTTTCATGACCAACTTAATCCACTGGCCTCAATTATCTTGAGTGTTTGTGGAACAAAATCGAAAGAGCACCCCAAAGTGAGAAAATGACATTATCCCTTCTGACCCAATTTAGAGCTTCATTATATCAATATGGATTAATATTTCTCAAAAGCATATTAGCAACTTGTTGAGTCCATACCAAAATGAATATCGGCTGTAATCATAGTTAAAAATATTATTAGAGTGTGTCTCTTATTTGGCGAGTGTGGGAGGGGCGCTCAAAGTATATTCATATACACACATCAAACAGCCATTACATTATGACTACCTCTAACTTGGTGCAATAAGTGCACATGGAGACAAAACCATGTGCTCGGGGGGGGGCTGATACTGTAATACATAAGAACCAATTCACTGCCTTTCCACACGTGAATTGTTTAACGACTTCAGAGGAAAACAGCTCACTCATCTGATTTTGATAAAAGTTATACGGCTCGGTGTCTGAGAACAGGGATTTAAGAAGCAGCTCGTTAAGTGGGCAGTGAAGTTGTAATTATTTATCGAAAGTGGTTAATGGATATTAAAACTTAAAGTCATCGGTCACAGCGTATTCATTTCTGAAGAGAGCGGAAACTGTTATACGTTGTTTGCCATGACTGAAGGATTACGACAGTCGAAAACACCAGAAGGTACAAAAGTGGCGACCCAAATGCTGTGTCTTCAACCCTCTGGCCAACGTACTTCTGAGTATGGTCCTGCTCAGCCCTCCCTCGATTACGTATATGCGCTGTCATTGCTAACAGTACTTGCAATGGACCATAGAACAACAGCATTAGACCACAGGAGAAAGGAAGAAAGTCGCCTGATTCAAAGAATCACGTTTACTGGTCAGTCAGATTGATGGACGAATGCAAATACTACGATTTCTAACAAAAGCTGTCAAATAGCTAAATAGCTATCAAGCCGCAAGTCTCTCGTGAGGTTGGTGGAAGGGGAAGAGAGATAGGAGGCCCCTGGCCACTTCTAGGGTGTTCTTCCCAAACTTGGGATGGAACCGAGCCAAAACGTACTGTCACCTGTATGGTTCTCAAAGCTACGGCTAACGAGAGGCGTACATCTAGCCCTTTACCGCGATGAATTTCGTGAGTCTTGATCTGACATCGTCAGACAGGTGGCATTAGGAACAACAACAACAGCAACACTACAAAAATATTAATTGTTGTGCTGTATAACCGATTTCTTTTGTTTACAGAATTGCTATATTATTGTTACATAAATATAAATAAATGTTAATGTAAGAATATCACATGAGAGTTTGGTTAAGAAAAATAATAAACAAGAAAATTTGCGAGATTAATTTTTGCAATCCGAATTTCGGAAATACATTATCCAAATACCGGGATCGGTACCGGGATTAGGATTGCACTATTTATGAAAAATACTTACACACTAGCATAATTAAAATTGCATAATAATATTGAAAAACTAATTAAAAATCAAAACAAAACTTAATTCTTCATAAAGAACAAATAAAAAATAGTACATAATGAAATTAAAAAACATTTCTTTATAAAAACATTTTATTGCTGTTGTTGTTTCTTATCCCAGATGGTGTAGCTCAACTACGCCATCTCCATAAAACCAAAAATCTCCAAAAAATCCAGAAATAAGATAGGATTTCCTAAAACCTTGTCATACGAAAAACTCAAGCAATTCAGAATATGACTGGGAGAGGCCTGATCAGCCTCGCACCTAGGACATTCTGGGAAGACTTTCTGGCCCTGTTGAAAAGTCAGAGACTTGATATGGCCACCAAAAAAGCGTGACAGAGCCGTCTGCTGATACCTAGGAATATTAAGTTGGTGACACCAACTAGGTTTTTTCACAAAATACCAAGGGTGAGCAGGGGGTATTCTCCAAATTGCATTCAATTCTAACCTTTTAATACAGGAGAGTTCAGCAAAAGTTATACAAGTGTCACTCATCAAAGTGTCGGCAGTGGCAGACTTGGCCAAACTATCGGCTATCTCGTTACCATTCAATCCAATATGAGAGGGGACCCATTGAAAATATATACAGTGTCTAGAAGAAAGTCGAACCAGAACATCTTTTAAAAAACACAGCTCGTCCAGCATCACATCGTTCAAACGACTTCTTATTTTTGTTACAAATTATCACGCAGAAGAAAATTCTCGTTCAGATTTTACACTAGTAGGCTTTATCTGCATTAAATAGGAATATATGTTTTTTCCGGGTAGTCACCACGTCTCCCTCCACTTTTAAAAAGAGGCATTTTTTAAAAAAAATTTTGATGACAGTGTCTCAAATATAATAGGCTGCATTGTGGTGCATATCCCTCTTTAATAACTTTATCTAGTTCTTCTGCTACAACAAATGGTTTTTGTGTACAAATTGATTAAGTTATTGAATCAGAACGTGAATCAATTACCTTACTTAAAATAGATGATCCAGTTGAATTTCTAAATATTATTTGACCTTCTCCAATGAAAATTACTCCTAAAAAAAAAATTTCTAAAAATTAATTCTTAGAAAATTTTGACAAGAAAAGAATTTTTAAATATAATTCAGACAAAAATTAAATCCCGGGATTTCGGGATTCCGGGGTTGCAAGCCGTATAGGAGATTGCTTTAAAATATTCTCTTCCAAACAGTTTTGGAGGAGAATATTTCTTCAAATTTCTGAATCTATTAAATAACTCATAATAAAGAAGTGTATAAATAAATAAATAAATAAGTTTTAAGTATTAGACATTCAGTATTAGAAGTTTTAAGTATTTAAAATTTATATTCCAGTTTGAAATCCACATTCAAGTCAAAAATAGCTACCTCATTGATTATTTAAGCCCCTTACCATTCCCGGGAAGGAAGTGTAATTCCCGGGAATACAAAAAGTACGAAAATTTTACGATTTTTCAGGAACCCGAGTTCCCAGGAAAGAGAAATCCTAGTGTTAATAAAAAAACTTACAAATGCATCAGAAAAATCATATCTCACATTTCGAAGTTTACCACAAAAGATTCCGATATCGCAGCTCTCATTATTGATAGAGCTATAGCTTTCTTTTCAATTTAGAATGTAATTATATACAATGGGAGTTTCGCGTTGTTAGAATAATTATTTGGAAAGTTAAAGGTCCCCCATACAGAATTTTCAATAAACTACGCGCGAAAAAACGACCTTAACTTCACGCACAGGGTATCTCATACCCGAGGGTGTTTGCCTTCTGTTTTTACCGTAACATTTGCATACAAAGGTGAAAAAAGAAGAAAAGTTGGAAAAACAATACGTTTGCTACACTTTTCACACGTAAATTTAGTTTTTCTGTTCTTTTAATTAGGGCATTCAGTACACTGTTTATACACTCCTTTAATCTTTATGGCGAGTGAGTGCGATGTTTTCACTGGATCTTTATTTTTTTAAAAAAAATTCGTAGAAGCGTTGCTTGCTAGTTTCTACATTCTTTTCATTCTTCTGTAAATTGAAATACAAATACTTCAAAAATCAGCGTCTGGTTCAATGTTTAGTAGGTAGTTTCTGACTACTTAGCAAAATAATTTGAGCATTTATTGTCGCAACGTTCAACAACACAAAAACGATTGTCATAGGCTAACGATTACATTTTCTAGCCATTGAATATGATGTGGTTATTTTATCAAGGACGATAATTGCTCCCTCAGTTAAATTATCTGGATAGATATCAGTAGAGGCAAGGCCGGATCTACGTATGGGCTTAATGGGCTGCAGCCCAGGGCCCCCGGGGTCTAGGGGCCCCCGTTTGTCGTTGAAAATAACAAACAGAAAAAGATGCTTACAATCAAAATAGTAATAAAATAGAAAACCAGTAAAAAATTTCAAATCAAAAATAAAATACCCGAAATATCATATCAATATTTTCGAGAGCAAGAGCAATTTACTATTGTTCTTCCACCCTACCACCGAATACGTGAACATTAATAGACAGAGGCTCTATAATAAAGCGGCGCAGACGAACATCGTGCATTTATACAAACGTAGTAGTTACTATTTCTGTAGCCATTTATTTCTGTGGAATAATAATTCTAAGTTACAACAATTTACTGATTTGGTGCTGTATCCTGTGCATAGTACCAGAAATAAAAAGTAAGTAACGATACATATTTCTAAATTTTTTGAGTAAGAATATATTGAAGTTATGATTAAGTATTTTCTGTATTTTCACTTTTTCAAAGATTGAAATATCAGGATTTCCCATAAATATGTATGTTATCTTAAATTTGTGATGAGTAACTAGTGTCGGATTAAATGACATGGAGGGGCCTAGGCAGTCGAATTATCGGGGACCTGTAACCTGTTTTTGAAGCACTAACAGAAAGCAGAACACATTCCTGTGGGCACCTAAAAAGCGTGGGGTCTACTCTGCCTAGTGAGTAATAAGGCACTGTGAGCAACTAAATTACTTCTATAGGATGGGGAAAAAATAATCATTTTATGTGGATTGTGGAGATGTTCCTCGAATATTATGTATAAAAGTAAAGTGGTCTTGATTTTTGTAATAAATCTGCTTCTTAAGTATAGGTAACAACAGAAAATAATGGATGACAACGGAAAAACAATATTTATTTTTAGTGGGGTGAATAACTTTAAATTTTATTTTTATAAAAACCTCTTTAAATTGATGGACCAATAAATTATAATAATCAGTGTTTTTAGTTTTAGCGAATATAGACAATGATTTTTTTTTATTTTTTAAAATTAACTTGGTTCTTTTTTTAATTACCTCAGATATATAGTATATTGTTATGTAAAAATTTGAAAAGAAAAAGAACGTTTTGAAAAAAGAATATTTTTAGTTTATTAAGCACAGTCGGTTGTGCTATCGTAATTTTATGACCTAAACTTTTAAATTTATTTTCAGGAAAATCAAGTCTTAGTTAACAATACAAATATGTGTGACAGGAAATATAAAAGTGAAGCGAAAAACGAAAATTACTGTTAAACCGAGAAAAATAATTAAATTTGTCAAAATTTAAATTTTATTTACAATGGAACAAAGTAACAAGAATATAACAAACGCAGATGCATTAACAAGAGAAAAGCAAAGGAATTTAGCCAAAGAAAACGGAGAAACAACATTAATGATGAAAATATGCAAGATCTCGATGACCAGCAGCCTTGTGAAAAAGATATTGTTCAGCCAGACGACACCAGTAATGCCCCGTCCGAAAAGTGTTTAGTGCTTGGAAATTTTAGGTTTGAGTTGAGAAATACGTGGGCGTCGGTTCGTATCCTAAATCGCTTAGTAATAATTTTATTAATCAGATCCTTTCACATAAAATGTGTGTTTTTCAAAATAGCGATCAAAACAATATATTTTCTGTTTCGATAAGAAAACACAAAGAACAAAAAATAGATCAGTTTCGAATAATCATTTCCTTAAAAATGGCCAAATGCTGGAAAGATCTTGGCTATGTTATTCAATTACTAGTAGTAGTGTTTTTTGTTTGACCAGCAAACTTTTTCCTAAAACCAATTCTCAATACGCAACCGGCTTTTCTGATGGGAAACGCGTAAAAGTTGCTTAGAAAATCATAAAAATTCCATTAAACACAAAATTTTAATGTTAGTTTGGTTGACACGAAAAGAAAATAAGTCTGTTTTAGATAAACAATTACAGGAGCAACTAATAAAACATTCAGAATATTACCACAATGTACACAAATGTGATATTGCGATAATAAAGTATTTGGCTGTAAGAGGTTTAGCATTTAGAAGGGCCGAGGAAGTTTTCGAAGTTCATAATGGTAATTTTATGGGTGTCCTGGAACTGCTAACAGAGTTCGACCCATTCGCTCGTGAACATATTGAAAAGCGAGAATTACGAACAAAATCATTAATATACTTCTAATCAAAAACAATATATGAGCAAGTAATTTAGATCATGGGCAAGAAAATCATTAAAACAATTACACCTCAAATAAATAACGATGACACAAAGTACTATTTAATTGTGGTAGATTCACCACCAGATTTGTCCCACAAAGACCAACTTGCTATTGTAATATGATATTGTTTTCGGGGAAATGTATATGAAAGATGGCTCTCATTAATTAAGATTAGTATAATCACACACACTGCCTTATACTTAATTAAATCTCTACAAGAATTTTTAGAAACAAATGGACTGAATGCTATTGGATAATTGTAAGGGACAGTCATTTGACAACGCTGCCAATATGTCCGGTCGATATAATAGTGTGCAAGCTCTTCTAAAAGAAAAATAATAAATTCGCAAATTAGGTGCCGAGTGCCTCGCATTATCTTTTTCCGGTTGGTGCAGAATCAGTTAATTTTGCAACTGAAATCTTGAACTTCTTTGGCTTAGTGCAACAAATATATGTTTTCTTTTCTGCTTCAACCCGTAGGTTGGAACTTCTAATTCGTGAAATTAAACTGAAATTTACCTTAAAAAGTTTAAGTCAGACCAAATGATCTTGCCACTACGATGCTGTTGAAGCCTTAAAAGATAATGATGGTAATATCATGAATATTTTTTAAGACATTTAGTTACAATGAAAATTAGAAAATTAATTTTCAGAAAGAGGCAGTAAATTTATTTGATAAATTAACAAAACTCGAAAATACCATTTTAATTACATTTTGGGAAGAAATTTTAGAAAGATTTAATTCAGTTAACAAAAAATTAGACTTCTGGTTTGGACATTTGTGAAGGGAATAAATCAATGATATGCCATTGCAAACGCTTATAAGCAATGTACGACATGTGAATCAGATAAAGAACTAAAAGAGCATCAAGACACAGCCAAAAAATTAAATGTCCTAGTGTAGAAATAGAATATAGCGACGTGAACAAGAGACGGATTACTTCAAAATCTGCGGATAAATCCACTGAAAAAGCTGTGTATGGAAAAGAAAAACTTAAAACAGACACGCTTATTGTTGCGTTAGATGAGGTAATCCTTAATTTAAATAGAAGTCAAGTATATGCAAAATGTATTAAGAAATTAAAATTTTTGATGCATTTGCAAGATCAAAGTAAGGAGAACGTCGGCCTGAAAAGTGTACGCGCTATTATTGATTACTATTCAGATGATGTAAACCAACATTTAGTAAATGAAAGTGTTCAGTTCAAAACTTATCTAAAACAAACTGAGTTAGAGTCCTATACTTGTAGTGATATGATCAATTTAATTTTTGAAAAGAAACTTGTTGACCTTTTTCCAAATTTGTATTTTAAAGATTTTTCTAACGCTCCCTATTATGAGTTGTGAAACGGAGCATGCGCGCTCTTAAATGTCTTATATAGAAAACAAATATAACACAAATACTAGAGTTAATTAATTATCACACTTCTTTCTATTACTACTGATCCCACTAAAGACTTAAAATGTGATGAGTAAATAAAAGAATTTGCAGCACAAAAGTATAGAAAAGCTTTTTTTTTGTTTATTATTTTATTGCTTAAAACGTATTTAAATTGCTTGAAATAAAAAAAAAACAACCCTAAATTGGGGATATTAAAAAAAATTTTTTTAGGAAAGTGGCAAAATTTTATTTTTAGGGGGCCCCCAGATATCGTTAGCCCAGGGCCCCCAAAGGGCACGGTCCGGTCCTGAGTAGAGGTGTCATACTTGCTGTTATACTCTTCATCATCCCCGCAAAGAGTCTTTCTTCCTCCGAAAATACTGTTGTACTATAACTATTAAACACTGTATGTATTAAATTACTTAAATATCACATTTCTTCATCATAACTACAATAATACGTCATTCCATAATATTTTAAAGCCTGCTCATGCATATTTAGAACTGTAACGGCGATTCATGCGCAGGGTATGACATACCCGAAGAGGCTGTATCCAAAAATATACCTTTAGAATTTGTCTATAAGCTAAGGCCCCTCAAAGGATATGATCTTAAAGTCAGCTACACGAGAAACTATTCGTTTTCCAAAAAAGGTTTAGATGGAGTCTTGAAAAAAGTTAGGCCCTGGATATGACATACCCTGCACAAGAAGTGCCGGGTTAACAAAGAAGATCAATTCCATTCCATTGAGTCTCGATTTGATTTTTATTAGCGTAGTACTCCATAAAGCAACGCGAAAGTTATTGGTGGAATGTCCAAAGAAACCGAGCTAACCCGAAGGTCTTAGAGCCACAGACCAACCCCTCTCCCCAGGAAAAAACACCCTTTTATCCAGCATTTATTAAGGATTATTGGCGATGGATCTCGTAATTTTGAACCTCGGTCAAGTTTCGAGGACGATACCCAAGCGGGCACATCGCCTTCTCCAAATTACCACATCGTGACAGATTTAATGCGTATTATTACCTCCCTATGAAAATAGAATTCGAACGCACGGCTGGATTAAATAAAAAACCTTAAGATTGCGATTTCCGTTATAAATAGCTCACTGCCCAAATAAATAAATAAATAACATTTTTTAAAAAAAATATCCTCTGTAATATCTGGGATTTTCTACAAAACCAAAGGAGGAAATACTGAGAAGCAAAATAAGAAACATCTGGGTCTTTTTAGACAAAAAGAAAGAAAACTAATTCACTGGATAAAAATAATATCTCAGAAACGGAAAAAAGGGAACTTGAACCTTACACAAAAAAACACACATTAATAGAACTTCTTTCGAGCACTTCATCACGTACAACCGTACATCTGACGAAATTATACATTTCGCTAAATAAAGACTCCTTTATTGCCTCGCGTTACATTTTATAGAGCTTTCTTAATCGAGAAGCAGAATTTAATTTCCCTTTCCCTCCTGGCATTGTTCGAGAGAAAAGAGATCTACCTTCCTCCGCTGAATTGCATGCATTTAAAAAAAAATGGTGGTTATTTTTCAAACATCTTCGATTGTCTTAACGCTAGGAACAATTACCGAAACATTCTCTGGTGATGGGGTTAGTAGGGTCAGAAGGGGGGCTGGTTGAATGTAAGCCGGATACCACAGCCATGATAAGTAACGAGACTTTCTTTTGATGTCCCTTTAATTATCAGTACAAACAATAAGATCGCTGCACTCCGTTGCAGAAGATGATTACCTCCTTTTGTTTGGGCTGCCCTTTATGAATGTCCATCAGGGGTGGCTGTCGCGTTTGACACTTCCAACAGCTTCTGGCGGAGTCGCACGTTGCGTAATTGTTATTCCAACAGAGAAAATTTCCATTTTAGATTCGAGTAATAGCTTCATTAAAAATGCCTTATTTGAATCGTCAATTTTGATTGTTTTTTCGAGAGTAGATAAAAGCTTTCTGAGTGCCGGGGGTGGGCGGGTTCGCTAAGTAAATTTACGTTTTCATGGCCGTTGGGTGATGTTGATTTATTGTGAATGGGGGAGTCTTATCCAGACGTGAAATGCGTAAACGGATGTCTGAGGTTCAGAAATGCATTTCGAGAATTAAATGGAAATGTTTGACATGCAATGTATCTAATTGCTTGGTTGAGATTTCGACTAAAGACGGTGAAAGGGCGTTCTCTTAGAGTAAGATAGTTGCACATTGCTACAGCAAGTGTTTAAAAATCCATTTCGAATGTTGAAATTATCATAGATGAGGAATTTCCATTAATTTAACTTTAAAATTGCACGAGTTATTAACTTGATAGTTTATTCTTTTGATTAGGTAGATATTAGAATTAAAGAAAAGTTCTATTTTTTAAATCAATGTTTTTTATTTTTTATTTAAAATTTAATCTAATACACAATGCCTTTGTTAGTTACAACTGTTTGACAGCGTTCTTGCAGCTTATCTAACCCTCTGGTAAAAAAGTTCTCTCTTTTAAAGCCAAAGTTTCTTCCACTGCCATTTGGACACCCTCATTGCTTATATATATATATTTTCTTTCCATCAAGAAAGTTTGCACTGGCCTGAACAGAAGATAGTAAGTTGGTACAATATCAGGAGTATATCATGGCTGAGGTAAAGTTTCCCAAACCTATCTACGCAATTTTTTATGCGGTGTTTCTTGCCAAGTGTAGTCTAGCGTTGTCGTGATGAACAATCATACCCTTTCTGTTGACCAAAGATGGACGTTTATGTTGAATTTATTTGTTCAAAACATCAAGATGCAAACAGTTACGACCGTTTCATTTTCTTTTAGCAACTCCTAGTGCACTATACCTGTCTGTATCACCAACAACACGACATAACCTACTGATGCATTCCAGTTTTGGATGCGGATGGCGGTGCTCCCCTTTTTTAATATTTGCTTTTACTTTAACCACGTGTTTGTACACTATCCACTTTCTATCTCCAGTCATCAAGTAGTCCGATAGCGGTTCCTATTTGTGACGATTACGATTTAAAGAACATATCGATATTCTGCCAATAAGTTTTTTCCCACTCGTTCGAGTGGCACATAAACAGAGAGTTTGGAAATACAAAACGAAGCCTTTTAATGTAGTCCAAAGTAGTAGTCTGATGAATTCCTAGCTTGAAGCCCACTTTTGTGGAAGTGGAATGCGTGAGTATATCGAAAAGTCGGAAACAAAAGATTTTTTTAAAAAAAATATTAATTTATTGAAAGGAAGCAAAACAAAATTCATTCGGACATGGTAAAAAATAAAATACACATTTACACTGATATAATACACTTATAAATGTATCAGTACAGCAAAATTGTATTTCATAATTAGTTTAACAGTACTTCGTAAAGAACAAGTTTATAATAGTTACTATTGAACCTATGAGCATTTCATAAAATTATATACAAAAATTAATTTTTATCTTGATAATTTGTACGGTTTATAATTAAAGGCGTACAATACATTGTTATTGTATGGAGAAGGGGGGGAGCTATAAAAACTATGATTGAAAATTGGGTCGCAAGTATGGAAAGTTTGAGAAGCATGGTTTAAAGGATAAGTACGAAAAAGAAACATCTTATATATTTAAAACTTCTCAAAGTACAAGAAAGTATTTTTACCCATCGATTTTATTCTGTGCACATAATTTTTTGAAATTTATCTTAGGAAAATAGCAGCGCTTCTCAAACTTTCAATATTTGTGACCCAATTTTCAGTTATATTCAATACAACAACATTGGATTGAATGCAATAATAATGTACTCCGACGCGCTAAAGCTACAAATCGACTTTAATTATAAATTGCATAAATTATCAAGATATGTATTATATTTTGTATATATGACAAGCCCATGGAAGTTACTAGTAATTACCAAACTTGCTTTTAATTTAGCATTGATAAATTATTTATAAAATTCTTTTTGCCGTATTGATACATTTATAAATACATTCATGTCCATAAATTAAGGACAATTCAGAATCACACAGAAATTGAACTCTAAAATAAAAATTTCACCTGTAGAATTATCACACACATCTTGGAGAAGAATATGCAAATTACAGGAAACCACCAGATGGCTCGGATAGTACGTCACAATGACGAGAGTGTAAGAGAGGGGTATATAAGGAATGGTGGTAAAGAAGTAAAATTGTTCACAAGCGCTTTAAAAGCCTTTCAGTGCAATAACCGCATAGTTATGGCACAAAGGAAGCATTTGGATGATTTTTTACGTGGTAGAATTATCGGACGACTGGAATGTGGACGTACCCAACTGGAAGTATCCGAGGACCAGTATTTGGCAGTTACTGCCAAAAGAAACAGACGGAGCATAGCATCAGACCTATCTCGTCAGCTCTCTTTAGCTACCGGTACGACAGTTTCAAGGCAGACCGTGTACAGACGCTTAGGACACATTGGTCTATATGCTCGTAGGCCTGTCAGATGTGTTCCCATTACCGCAACTCACATTCGCCTGCGATTAACCTGGAGTAGAGAGCATGCATTGTGGACACCACAACAGTGGTCTTGTGTGATGTTTTCCGACGAGTCCAGGTTTAGTTTGTAGTCTGATTCTCGCCGGACTTTCATATGGAGAGCGCCAGGTACCCTTTACCACCAAGAGAACACCATTAAAAGACACCGTTACGGTGGTGTAGGATGGCTCGTTTGGGGAGCAATTATTCTTGGTTCTAGAACTGACCTGCATGTTCAGAGTGTAACGATGACAGGCCACATCTATCGGGATGTCATTCTGAAACAACATGTACGTTTGTTTCGGGGCGCCATGGGTGAGGAATTTCTGTTTATGGATGACAACGCCCGTCCTCACCGTGCAAACATTGTAGACGAATGCCTTCAATCGGAGGATATCACCCGTATGCATTGGCCAGCATACTCACCGGACTTGAATCCAATAGAGCATGTGTGGGATATGCTTGGCCGACGAATTGCAGCCCGTCAACTCCCTCCCACCAGTCTACCGGAACTTTGGAGGGCATTGCTTGATGAGTATTGTAATATTCCCCAAGATCAGATTGATAATTTGATACTCAGCATGCGTAGGCGTTGTAAGGCCTGTATTGCATCGTCCGGGAGACATACTCCGTATTAACCATCATACTAACCATGTTATACTGTTTTTTGTAAATAGGTTCTTTTTTGAAATTTGCTCCAGGGAGTAAAAATCGCAATTTTTATTAATTATGTCAAACATATAGCATCTTTTTTGCTCTTTAACTTTTGTTTAATAAATAGACTTTACAAATAAGTCAAATTTGTTTTGCTTCGGTCTCTTTCTTTGCCTGAACTTCATTATCCTTAATTTATGGACATGAGTGAATTTTATATCGGTGTGAATATGCATTTTATTCATCATATCAGAATGTATTTTATTTTTGCTTCCTTTTAGCAAATTTTGGTAATTATTTTAAATTTTTTATTTTGGTCTTTCGATATGTCTCACAGTTTGAGAAACGCTGGTATAGGCAAAGAATTTTTTCTGAGTGAATTTTAATAGGGATCATTTCCATCAACATAAATTTTTAGCATATGCAAGCAATATATCAGTTATTTCCGTATCTCAAAATATTTGTATATATAGTAGAATGTCGTTTATCGGAATCAATCGGAACCGGAGCTCATTCGGATACGCGATTGTTCGGATAACCGAAAACCGAATGCGATCCATATAGTAAATGAAATCAGATACTATACGAATATTGAAAATCATCTCATGTGGAAAACGTGCTTGAAGAAAAAGCAAAAATAGGTGCAAAATGTCCCAATTGTACCTTTATTGTAAAAAATAATCACTTATTTTTTGCTGTACCATTGTACACCTTCGTTTTTTCACTGCAAGGTCTCTGCAGCAGTAGTTGAGTAGGACAGTAATCCCATTGTTGTTCGTACCCCTCCATAGCTGTCTCTAACGCAGAAAATGCGTCATCATTTGATAGACCCTTGCTACTTTCGTTGTTGTGTTGCTGTCCTCGTCTTCATCCGTTTCATCGTCGACAGAGTCGGATTCTTCTTACGCGGAAGTCACAATCTCGTCATCATTTAGCATTTGAAATCCACTGTCTTCTGCATCGCAAGCCATCCAGGTTTCTACATCTTTTTCATCGCATTCTTGAAATCCTAGGATCGATTGGACAAAGTCAGTAGACCATAACAGGTCACAGTTCAACAACAGAGCACACGTATACAACCCCTCACTTGGAAACAAATTGACTTAATATTTCGAGCTGATGTTTACCAAATCTGAAATTCCCCAAATATCCAATTGAAATTCCTCTGAAATTCCAAACTGAAATTCCCCAAATATCTCTCACCTTCGTTTTTCCCGTCACTTTTGACCTCACATGAACCAACTGTTGAGCATTGCACTGTTCGAAAACGCATCCGGACTTTGGTTCAGATATTTGACACTCCGGATAATAAACGTTCGGATAAACGACGTTCTACTGTTTGTATATATATACACGTAAATTTTTACAATAAATAGGTTACGCAGCCGGGCGTGGTAACTACAGCAGAGTCTTCTATATTATAACGAGTTATTTATTTATTATTTTTTTTTTGTTAGAAAGAATCTAAGAAATTCAAGCGCTCTAAAATAATAAATACACACATAAATAAAATAAGACGGTGTTAGCACCCTATCAAGAAAATTTATTTCCATTGACTTAAGACGATATATTCTTAGTTTATTTTATTTGTACAATATTTAATAAGTATCAAAAAAATTGTCTTGAAAATGTGCTAAATAATTATTCACCGTAATTTTACACCGTGAGCTTTTCCTTTGTTTGAGTAGATGTAGAAGACAAGAGTATTTGTGTGTGGTAGCACTGATGGAAGTGTTCCTTGTATTCCCGGAAAGCGATCATTAGAATCGTCCTTTTTCTAGAAATATAAGACACGGGCACCTAACTTACAGAGAGAAAATATTTCATTGCGAACTGTATAATCATCCTTGCATAATAAGCATCCCTTTGTTATTCTTAGTAAAATATTTAAATAACAAGTTGTTTTTCTTTATAAAAGATGAGAATTATTCAATCGTTCTTTTTCTTGAATCAACTGAAGATGTTGTTTCCAACGAAAGCGTTTCTCTTGTTAATTGAAGGCGAAAAATTAAGCGTCCATTTTTAACTTTAGAGCTCATATTCTAGCTAAAAACGCTTCTTTTCTCGGCAGATGTCTAATTCTGGCTGTTCTAAGGAAACAAGAAAACCGATACTAAAATTAGAGGCTTCACTTCTTCTAAAGAAAGGTGATGGAGTAGATGATCGTCCTCTTTCAATAAATTAAGAAGTGAATCCTCACACACATTACAGATGGAAGAAAGTAACAGTTTCCCTTTTCTTGTTGAAGGTTATAAAACGCGCGAAAATCGTCCTTTTAATGAACACAAGAAGTTTTTCTCACATTGTAGATAACAGCTTTCATGTTCTAAGTTGAAAGCATTTCTCACTTTTTGGGGGGTAAATGAAAAACTCATCCCCTTTATCACAGGCTGTTTAGGTCTTCATAAACGGTGATGATATTGATCGTCCCTTTTCTTTCATAACCTATGAAGTGCTTGAAATTATTGAAGAAAACATTTTTTCCTAAGGTGAAAATTCAGATCAGTTTGGTATTAGACACACAGTAGGTCATCCACTAGGTACCCAAATGAAATTCTATTAATAACGATATTGCTTCTAATAATTGAGCAATCTGCCTTTTGTTGTTGACGAATTCTTCGCAATATTATTAACAGTCTTTTCAATTTCTTTCTTTCAAGAAAAGTTGACCTTTTATTTCTTTAATACATTTGAGGAGTGAATTTCATGCAGTTAGATTTCAGTTGCCTACAAGAATTAAAGAAGAATACATAAAAAAATAAGTAAAGTGTTTTTTTTTATTAAATTTTTTTTATCATTCCAAGAATTTTAATTTTGTATTTTTCGATGATAGTTGATTGGCAAAAAAACTCTTCTATTGATATGAACAATTCTTTGCGGGAGCTAGGATTTTTCGATTATTCCCATGCATGAAATTAGTAATAAATTGATTTTATATAGAATGTTACATCAGGCTGTATAAAGTGGCGTTACTGTTAGATGTTTGCTAATTGTGCATCGAGATGCAAGGCTTGACACATAGAGAAAATTGCAAATGAGCGCTTTACTGGAACCGATTTAGTGTTTTTGATCCCAAATATAGGTCTCTCCGCCCATTCGGTATAGTGGTCAGTCAAGCTGACTGCGATGCCATATGGACTGGGTTCGAATCCCGGAGAAGGCTTGGATGTTTGTGTTGTAATCCTTTCTTCTGGCTGTGTTGTATGCCCCCGTGTTATACATTGCGTGGTGCACGGGGTTTATAAATGTTAAAAAAAATATAGGTCTTTGACTGTGTGGGTAGAGTTCAGCTTCTAAATCTAATGCCTCCCACATTTTAAAAACAGTGGAGGAATACACAGCAGAGGAGGAGTTGAGGTCTTATATGCTATCTTCATTTGAATTGGTGTCAGTTCTTGGTTATTATCCTGTATAGAAGCAAGCTCAGCCGTTAATGCCAGAACTTTGCAGATTGCATACACTATAGGGGAATGCATTTGAGGAATCTGTCTAGGGTCGTTAGTCACGACCGTTTCATCCAAAGAGAATTTGGTTTTAGTTCCGATTTCAAGGTGCAATGGTGATTGAAATAGAAGTTCTTTGCGATTTCCATTCCTACTTCAAAAATAAGAATCTCGATAAAAGACGGTATGTTGTGCCCGGAAACAAAGTAAAAGACCCAATGCATCAAGTGCGAAGCAATCTCCAACATGAAAGAGAGAGTGCCATTGTCGTAAACTAATATCTTTCGCTATATAAAATTACTCAATATAGAAACCACTTAAAATCGCAACTTTATAGTCAAGATCAAAACATTAAATTAACTTTAATCTTAAAAAAACACACAGTTCTTCCTTTATGTTGTTGATGCACAACAATTTTTATTGTTTAGAGGATACTATTTGTTGGAAATATATATCAGATTTTATTAAAAGCAATAATTAATTGTAATTACATTCTTGTTTTTTTTGTTTTTATTGAAACATATTCCACAACTTATGCTAACCTAAAAATTAAAGATACTTTTATCTTTTTTCTTTTAAAGCTAGAATTAAAAATAGCCTTTCATATATATTGTGGGTGCCGACTGGTGGCGTGGTGGTTTTGTCGCTGGCCTTTTGCACCCAAGGTTGCGGGTTCAACTCCAGCCCAAGTCGGTAGATTTTCGTTATGCAGAAAATCAACAGCGGCCATGCCGTATGATTGTATGGCATGTAATAGATCCCTAAAGTGTCTGTTTGGCTTGAACACTCTCAGCTAAATTAAATCCTAGTACAGGTTCGCATCGTCAGAGCACGGGTGCCTCTCTCTGTAGAGGAAAATGAGGGTCAAAATTATCTGCGGTGATTGGTATCCACCTATAGGGTGCCGCTCTAAAGAGTGATACCAGCTCCTGGGGATGTACTAGGTCTGCAATGGTAAAAATACCAATCCACAGCCCCATTAGATAAAAAAAAATCGTAGGTATAGAAAAAAAATATATTACAAATATGGACAAGGAGATCAGAGAACTGTTTTTCTAAATTATTTAACTAAAACTTTTAAACTATGTTGAAAAATTCAAATTATCTTGCCGTCTTGGATAGTTTGAATAAAAGGTATCGAAACAATAGAAAAATACTGTAATCATTATAGGAAGGATTTGTTTGATTTCTTTTAAAATCAATGCTCTCGGTCATCCATCCGGTATAGTGATGCTGACTGCTGTGCCGTTGGGCCCGAATCCCGGAGATGTTTGCAAATGTATAGTGCCTTTGCGGCATAGGGGTACTCTAAACAGCGGTCGAGCCACGTGGTTGGTGGAAAGGGAAGAGAGGTGGGGAAACCCTGATCTCTCCTAGAGTGTTATTTAAAATTGAGGTGTAATCAAGTCAAATCTTAGTCACCTGCATGGTGCTCAAACCTATGGCTAACGACAGGCGTAAATTACTAGCCCCTTGCCTTGATTTTCGTGGGCCTCGGTCTGACATCGTCAGGCAGATGGCATTAGAAATAAAAACAACAACAGGAGTGATTTTCTGCATCCTATTTTACCCAAACAAAATATGTAGAGAAAAAATATTAAATACATTTTAATTAAGGAACTTTTTCAGGAAAAAAAACCACTATATACTCATTTTCTATCTTTCATTTACTTTTATACAAAGGAGTTGTGTATTTCTTGTATAAAATCTAGTTAAGTTACAACTTGCCTTTTTTGTTTGCTCAAGCTTGCCGGTGTATCGTAGCGAGCAGAGGTCATTATAGGCTGATCATTGATGTGAAGGCTGCGTAGCTGTATTCAAGACAAAATGATGCAGTTCCGGTTGAAGACTCGTTATCCAGACTGTATGCCGGTCCGAGTTCGAGTCAGACAGAGTCCAAGAGTGAGTTTGAGCGAGTCTTCAGTTTCTCCTTTTTGTGTCTCTTTAACCTTTTTCCGACGAAGTTTTGATCAATAGTAAAATATTTAGAGTCGGGTGTGTCCCATATGCATCCACCCCAAATGTCATCGGTGGATGATGGTTCGTACTTGATCGTGGTTCGTACTTGATCTACAGGTTTGATCGTCCCCACGGAAAGTTGCATTGAGCGGCCTACCGCCCAATAAGAGGGGTTGAGACTGGTGCATGTATTATACACCTGTCGCGAAAGGGTTAAAGGCGAAATATATCACGCCTACAAAAGAAGACAGACATCTGATACAGAATCATTTCTGTTGGACAACTGAGATTACAATTCGGCCAATGGCCCCTTGTCACCCCACGCGGGGTAAACTTTGAAGTCAGAGATTGGCGTGAGAACTATGCAGGTGGAGGGGTAAAGAATGTTTTTCACGTATCTCTACAAGAAATCTAGGCTCAAGTGTAGTATGGGGGGGGGGTTGCTTTAAATTCGGCGATTTTTCTTTAGATTTGTTCAATTTTATATGGATATTATGGTGAGATAACTAATTCATTCTATCTTCCGGACACCTATCACTAAGTGAAGTACTTTGGCAATTCATTTTGGTCATCAAAAGTAATTTTCATCGCTAAGAGCCTCCCCATTTCTTCACTTTAACCGGTCCAAAAGTATTATATCTAGAGATCTAGGTGCTCATGGCATTTGACTTCCTCTTTCTATCCTTCATCCGGGAACTTTTCCCCATTTCCAAACCCCAGTGTGGTGGTGCCCCATTTACACTGTATATGCGTTGCTGATTTAAATTTAATGAATTATACTACAACTTGGGCTTGTCCTTGCGGTGAAGCCATTTTGAAGCGAGAATGTTGTAAAACGGGGATGCCTTACCATCTAGTTCGCATTCATTCGATTAAACAGAAACTTTATTTTTTTTTCTTTATGGAACAAAGAACCGTGAGTGAAAAACCTTTGTTTATTTTTAATTAATTTTTGAAAGTGAAAAAGTCACACTTTTCGGACACCCTATACTATTTCAGTGTAATATTTATGCTCTAAAATTTAAGTATACATTTTTTAAATTTCTTACGGATATTCTTAGATTTAAAATTCTTTTAATTTCAAAAATTATTTCAATGATGTTAATTCCAGTTTTTATGCCTTAATGATTAGCTCCAAAACAATTCCTTTAAGAAAATCCAATTTTTTTTGTTGTTATATTAAACACAGCTTATTTTATATTTAATTATCAACATGCATAAAAAAAATTGCAACTTAATTCTAAATTTTTTTTTTTTTATTTTTTTTGCAATTTATAAGTTGCATTGAATAAAAAACGCTGTTTATTATAATAAAAAAAAAACAAAGTGTTATTTTCATGTCTCCGCCAACGACTAAGTTTCATTCTAATAACTTCAAATAAAATAAAATTGATTTTTTCTTAATTCTAATAATCAACTGAAACTAATAATCAGTATGTACCGTTAAGTCTTTAAAACTATTTATTTGATTTCAGATTAAGCACAAGTGTGATCTTGAGTGAGTGAGTGATTGTAGGGTTTATTGGCACAAGAGCCGAGGCCGGTTATACTGCGCCAAACATTCGTTAAAATTTTCAAAACGTTCTAAAATATCTAAAAATGCCGACAAGAACAAAGTAAAATAACAAATAAAAATATTAAAATTCATTTCATAGAATAAAAGCACATACATTTTGGTGGGGGGACTAGCCCTTCCCCAAAGTCAAAAAAGGTTAAAACAGAAAAATTCAAAAGTAAAGATCTACATTAAAAATCTAATTTTCAATTTAAAAATTTCATCAGCTATTTGCTGGTAATAAATTGTAAAAGAAAAAACATTTACTTTTTGCCGGTTTTATATCGAGTAGGTGTAATAACGTGAGAATAAGAAATATTATAGGGAAATTGGGGTAGAACTAATTCATCATCATTATATTCTATCATTTCTTCATCAGATGTATCTTGTTGAGGTGTACTTTTCCGCGGTTTGTGCGGTGCCAATTTTATATCTATTTTTGCATCGTTTATTTTTTTTTTTAATAATTTTTTTTCCTTGCCCGAGATTTTGGATTCTGTTTTGAATCCTGTGTTGTAGATGCATAAGGGGGTTGAGTAGAGGAGATGGATGTGGAAGCAGATGTGATTGAGGATGATTTAATGGGGGAGAACATATTATTGGTGGTGGAAAGAACGGCGTTAGACATAGGAATAGGTGGCTGAGGCTCTGACACAGTAACGGCTATTGAAAATGTGGATGGCAAGAGATGGGCTTGAGTTGAAGATGATGTGGAAGCAACAGAAACAGATAGAGATACATTTGGTTTCGGGAGAGATGAAAGTGGTTGAAGTAAATTTAATGGTGGACATACTATTTTAGTTATATTTTCATCGGTTTGTTTAGAATGGTTTACAGTTGAGAGTTTTGCAGCCTGGACGTATGTTTGCGATAGTTGTGGAACTATTAGTTTTCGGGCTTCTGGGTAAAATATGTTATTATTTGTTTTGATTGCCTGAATTTGTTTTTCAATTTTCCATTTAGGGCAGAGATTGGAATCAGCTGTATGGGGTTGAGAGCAATTAATACATTTAGGCTCTAGAGTGCAATCTGTAGAAGAATGGCCAACAGATGCACATCTAGAGCACGTCAGTTGACCGCGGCAAGAAGTTTGGGAGTGTCCGAACCTCTCTGGCACTTAAAACAGTGCAGAATATTCGATACATAGGGACGGATTTTACAGTTCAGATATCCAGCTTTTATTGTGGTTAGTAGTTTCGGGTTATTGAATGTTAATATTAAATGTTTCGTAGGAATAATTTCATTATCTTTTTTATGGTGATTCTTCTGACCTGAATTACACCCTGTTCTGAAAATCCTTCAAGGATTTCAGCCTCAGAAATGCACATCAGGTCAGGTTCAGAAATGACACCTTGGCATGAGTTAAGAGATCTGTGAGGACTTACAGTTAGAGGGTGATCCAAAAATGTTTTTGTCAACAAAAAAGATTTTGTTTGCAAAGCAGATGCAGTTTCAACCAGGAGGTCACCGGAACGTAATTTTTTGACGGATATAGGATCTCCGCCTATTTCTTTAATATCTTTTTGGATAGCAAATGGAGATTTTTTGGACATTTCATTATACGGTATTGATAAAATTAAAAATCGACAATACGTAGTAATTTTTTCAACGTTTAGAGTGGGTAAAATAAGGCCTTTACCCGGGAACTTCAGCAGTGAATCCATAAGCATGTAAAAATCTTCATTCTGGCGTGCCTTCACCCACCACGGAGTCCAACAAGGGAGGCGGTGTGCCGGTCATCTGGCAAAAACCAAGCACGCCGCTTACCTGGAGTTCACCCAGAATATAGTGCTACAGCATCAGGGTGAGGATCCAACGGGTAAACCCGCCACCCCTTATCTGCAGCACTAACCCTACAGCAATGTCTCCGGAAAGACTTATCACCAGCCGATTGACAGGAGCGGGCTCACTCCTGCCACCCGTCTACAGCGAAGCGTGGGCCAAAGGAAACGCAAAGGTATCCCCAGGACACCATTTCCCTCCTTACGGGACGCCGCACACGGCAAACATGCGGGTTGGCAAACCAACGCTGTTAGTCGAAAACGAATAAATCAACATAAGCAAAATATTTAAAGAAGCGGAAGAAAAAGGATACTAAATTAATGCAATAAAAATGTAAGAAAAAATATGTTATTAATGGATAAGTAATCAAATTAAAAAAATATATAACACAAGTACATTTACACACACAAGTACATTTAATATTTTTTAAGCTGTGATCTAGACGTGAAAAGAAGTAAAGGAAATATTGAATGACAAGAAAGAGGGTCGAAAATAGAAAAGGATCACCAGGGTACCCCGGGGTCGTGACACCCGTGTTCACCAAAGACAGTAAACCCCTTGGGAGAAGGAAAAGATCACTAGGGCACCTCGGGATTGTGACACCCATACTCACCTTAAGAAAAAGAGCCCCCTGAGGGGAAGTGCGATCTTGAAATTCAATCTCAAGGAATTATATAAGATTAGATCTTTAAGATAAGTAAACATATTTTACATTACATTTTTTGTAAAAAAAACTGTCAATAAGTATGATTTTCAGAAAAACCACTTTTTTTTACCTTATCTGAAACCTCCTTTGACTCATTTTGGTTTTTTCACTTTAAAATAAATGTTTGATGCGTAGGATGTGTTTCTAAAAATACTTCTTTTTCCCTTAATCCAAAAATAACGGCCCTTAAATTTTTCTTTTTTCCCCAAATAAGGATAACAATAATACACTCACTTCCAAAAGTTAAGCACGGAGAGGAAAATGCTAATTTCCGGAAGCCAATCAGAATTGAAGCGGATACAATTCGCTGCAGAGGTAGATGGAAGTATGCAAATATGTTAGGTAACAGCCAATCGTGCTTTCATGTCAACAAATATGCAAAAAGGGCAGTCTTATAAGAAGCCAGCTTTATGAAGGGTTACAGAAGTTGATTGTAAGTGCTGATAGAAGGTGTTTAAAACTTTCGTACAGTTTGTTTTCAAGACATACGTGTTTCTATGACTTCCCGAAAAGGAATGGAAGATTCTGAGCGCTGGCGTGCTGTGGGGTGCATTGAAGCAGGACAGTCCCTCACAGATGTTGCACTTTTCTTCAGCGTTCATCATTCTGTAATTTCACGTTTATGGAAACAATTCCAAAACACACAGACAGTTGTCCGAAGGCCTGTAGGCGGTCGCCCAAGTGTCCCCGCGGAAGATCGATATATTGCTATTGTAGCCAAGCGGAATCGCAGAACGACCTCCACACGTGTGACATCTGTGATTACAGCGTCGATTGGTAGGCTATATCTGCAGCTACTGTACGCCGAAGATTACACATGAATGTACTGTATGCCCGGGTACCTCGAGTTTGTGTTCCTCTATCCGTTGAATCAAGAGGGGCACGATTAAAGTGGTGCCGGGAATATGGCAATTGGACTGTGTCTGACTGGGGCAATATCATGTTTACTGATGAGTCAAGATTTTCTCTGGAGCCAGATGACAAGCGTATAAGGATATGGCATAAATAAGGAACACGCAATCAGCCCCAAAACATCACGCATTCCGAGGCGGAAGCATTATGGTGTGGGCAGGGATTTCATTAGGATACCGCACCGACCTGCACATCTTTAAACGGGGTTCTGTGACGGCTGTCCGGTATCGAGATGAAGTCCTAGAATCCATTGTGAAATTGTACGCTGTAGCAGTTGACCCTACTTTTGTTTTAATGGACGATAACGCACGTCCCCATAGAGCTGACATCGTCGATGACTACCTGGAGAGTGAAGGGATTGCGCGTATGGCGTGGTCAGCATATTCGCCCGACCTTAATCCCATTGAAAATATTTGGGATGCTCTCGGCCGTGCTGTATCTTCACGTTTCCCACCTGCAGCCACTCTTATTGAGCTGGAAACTGCTCCACAAGAAGAATGGCGATTGCTTAATTCTGCGGTGGTTGACCACCTAATTGAAAGCATGGTCAGAAAGTGTGAACTTTGCATACAGATGGAGGGGGGATCATATACCCTTTTAATGTCCTTTTTTCATTTTATGCTGTTTATTTTCACTTTATACATAATCCTGTTTAAGTCTCCAGTTTGTCATTATCTGATAACTTACAAAAATGTAATATTGTTTTCATTTCTGTATATACTTATTGATTTTGTTTTATGTATAAATATATATGCAACTTTACTGCCAAATTTTGTGTCAATCACAGCAATATTTGTTGATTTTTTTTGCATTTTACATCTTCGTGCTTAACTTTTGGAAGTGAGTGTATTAAAGCTGGCTTAAGAAGACAATTTCTGAAAGCGTTCATTAATTATTGGCTCTCATCAAACTCAGATTAAGCATAATCACTCTCAAATTTACGTGAACATTGTTCTTGTATTGCATTTCAATAATAATATATTTAAAAATATATTGTGCGGTTCCTTTTGTTAGGCAGCGAGAAAGATCAACTTTTTCTCCACTCAAAAAGCGAAATTTAGATTTATATTCTTACTGATCATGCCTTTTTTTTTAAAAGTATCTTACTTTTCTCCTCTTTTTTGTTTTGTTTCATTTCCTACATTTCTTTCTAATCATAACTGTGACTGAGCGCGCCCTATTTTCCCGCGCTACTTGCCCTGACAATAACTAAACAACCCGGACTAGAACTTAACTATAGTAAATATACGTATCCTTTTGATTTTGTCAAATAGTGAGTGAGTAAGTGTTGGGGTTATTGGCGCAAGAACCAATTTTGATTAAACTGCGCCAAACAATCATTAAAACATTAAAAGAATAAAATCACAAAAAATCCTTTTTAACTAAAATTCAAACAAGCTAAAATCTCAAAATATATATAAAAGCCAATCCGCACAAATCGACAAACAAACAAAGATTGGCGGGGGGATTCCCCCACCAATCTCGGTAATATTGAGAAAAGTTAGTTTTTTTTTATATCTCGTAGGAGTTATAGAGTACGATCGGGTATACTTTGCATCTGGAGGTGAATTCCTTGAAATACTTTCACCTTCCCCCCCCTCCACGTCATAAACAATAATATCCTCCTCATCTGTTGTGTATCCTTTTGATGCTGATTTTCTAGGTCTATGTGGAGCCATCTTTATTTCTATTTTAAGTTTTACAGGGTTTTTAGGGGGACGCTTTTTTTTCGAGGTCTTGAAACCTGAGAAACAGAACTTGTAATTGTGGAGGGTAAGCTATTGGATGTCGAAGCAGTAGGCGTGGTACCAGATGTAGTACTGGTGGTAGTTACAAGAACTGCAGAAGGAGGTTGAATACCGGAGTTGGAAGTGGACATGACTGCAGAGGATTCATTAGGTGTAAACATATTACTGAAGGTGGAAAGTACGGCAAATTAGACATAGGAATAGGTGGTTGAGGCTTTGACACTGTAGCTTCAATTGAAGATGAGGTAGGAATTAGTTGTACTTGAGTTGATGAGGATGATGTGGAGATTAAAGGAGTTGTGGTTGCACTTTGAACCTGATTGGCACAAGATATAGGTTTCAAACATTTTAAAGGTGGACAGATTATATTTGTTATGGTTGGATCAGTTTGAGTAGTAGTGGATATAGCTGGAGAATTAACAGCTTGAGTATATGTTTGGGATACCTGTGGTACTAGGGATTTGCTAGCTTCTAAATAAGAGATAGTTTTATCAGTTTCAATTTCCTGTATTTGCTTCTCCATTTTACACTTGGGACATTTTGTCAATAGCAACCGCAAATTTTGTCAAATAGCAACCACAGTTTAGATGTTAAGCTTTAAATAATCTCACCACCTTCAAAGGTGTGATTCGTTTTTCAATCCACATTTTACTACATGAAATTAAGTGTAAATTAATTGTAAATATTTTTATAATTAAAAGTCTTTATCCTCTCCATCATAGGATTTTATTCAAACTGCAAGCTTCGGAAAACCAATATTCTTATTTGTGATTATTAACAAATAAATTATACCTAATTCCAAAAATATGTAGTCATCACTATCACACTTTTCTTTTTGTTCTTTTTTTTATTTTGATGACCCAGGAAGCCTAAGGGTCATGGTCACAGACTCGGGGCTGACTTTTTATGAGCTCGACTGAAGACCCACTGTGTAGAAGGGTCTGATACAAGTTAAATCTGTTGTAGCTGAAAATCCTCTCGTTCACGCTGTACTGTAGTTTGGAGAGTGTGAGGATGTCATCCTCTTCACTTGACCTTTGTTCAAAATTACAAGGTCAATCACGAATAGTCTTCGTGTTGCTTCATAGCCGGGACGTTAATAAACACTCCCTCAATCATTCTTATTTTGGTAATAACCAGGGCCGTTTTTAACCTCCGTGGTGCCTTAGGCCCTTCTAACTGCCCCCCCCCTACTATTTCCCACTGTATTCCCTTTTGTTTTTACCTTGCTTGTTTTGGGGTTCCAGAGATATTTTCTCTTACTCTTTTTCCTTTTTTGCTATTTGGATAGTCTTTCCATTATCCCTCAACTATGAACCCACCATATCCCGGACTGGCAACCGGCAGCATAAGGAAAGGATAGTGTCATGGTTTGGCCACTCTTGTTCATTCCTTACCCTATGGCAGTGCCTCTCAAGCTTTCAATATTGGTGACCCAATTTTCAATCATCCCCAATGATCTCCCCTCCCCCAATCCAATAACATTGTATTGAATGCAATAATAATCTACTTTGACGCTGAAATTACACAATACGACTTTAATTATAAATAACACAAATTATACCATGATCTATTACATTTTGTATATAACAAGCTCAAGAAGTCAGTAGTAATTATTAAACTTGTTCTTAATTTAGTGTAGATAAATTAATTACCAAATGTATGCTATACTGTATAGATAAATTTAAAAATACATTATAACAGTGTACAAGGGTATTTTATTATTTATTACATCAAAATATATTTTCCTTTGCTTTCTTTCGGTAAATTATTATCTTTATATATAAAATATACGTGTCACAGTGTTTGTCCGCGATGGACTCCGAAACTACTCAATCGATCATAATATAATTTTGCATACTGTGTGTCATTTCGTCCAACTTAAAACATAGGAGGGTTTTTATTTCAATTAATCACGCCATAATTTTTTTATTGACGGAAATGTGAAGATTCTGGAAAACGTTGCCAGATTCCCGTAAGGGATGCTTATGTGTCTGTGGAAGCAGAGGGTGAAAGTTTTCGGTACTCGGACGTTATTCTGAATTGCGTCAAGGTCATTTACTTTGCGTTAGCTTTCTGTTTGGAAGACTGGAAAGGTTGAGGTAGTTTTGAGTCTTTCGTTGCGTAGTAAAAAGGGGAATTCCCTCATAACACGGGACGCTCATTCATATAACACATCACAACCGAGTTTTTTTTATTCTTAAAGATTGATTTATTGAAGAACAGTAGAATATAAGAAAAAATATCATAAAAAAATATAAGGAAATCTATACAAATAAATAAAATTGAAGTGTCTGTTTGTAATTTCAAATTAGCAGCTTTTTACTTAATGCACTAAAAGTATATACGGTACTCATAACAAAAAACCAATTTTTAAAATTTTGTCTGTCTGTCTGTCTGTCTATCTGTCTGTCTGTCTGTCTGTTTGTTCCGGCTAATCTCGGAAACGGCTGGTGCGATTTTAAAAATTCTTTCACTAATGGAAAGCTACATTAACGGGGAGTAACATAGGCTATATTTTATTCCCGTATTCTTACGGGAACGGAAACTATACGGGTGAACGTGAAACTGAATGCCAAGATGAACGCCAAATTGAACGCCAAGCTGAGCTAATGAAGTCGTTGTTTTGGTTACTGGCGACCGATGCTCTTCATGAGACATAACAGTGTTACGCGCACATGATAATACGCTGACACGTGCCATAATTTTTTTTTAATTTTATGATAGTTATCTCACTGTTCAGTTAAGTAGAGCATCGGCTGTTTCGGATGCACTTTTAAAAATAATAAATCAAGGCTTCATAAGCAAAAAGCAATGCAAGAAACAAAAAATTGATAAGTTTTACGGTTAGTTTTAATCTTTTCTTTTTTTTATTTACATTTTTAGTCACATTTAAACAATAGTTATTATTTGCTTAATATTTATATTGTAATCGAAGAATAATATTTTTCAAGGTATCTTTCATTTTTCTACCTCTCTGTTTTTCTTAATTCAAATTGTTCTTAATTGTGAGTTTCTTTAATGTGGCGTTGCGGGGGCTCAAGTGGCGTTATAGATAATTATCCCCATTTTTAAACTATTAGACGTACAGTCTTGAAATTTGATAAGCAGATTCCTTTCGTAAAGTAGAGAACCGCTACAAAATGGGTTTCGCGAATATGAACTACTAAGTTTAATTTCGGGAGTTAAGAGGCGTAATTGATAAATATTTCCATTTTAAACTATTTGATCATCCTGCTTGAAAATTGGTAGGCATGTTCCTTTCATGGAATAGAGTTCCTCTAACAAAGAGTAAAACGAAAATTGACCCCCAAGGAGGGTTGCGAGGGGTCAAGAGGAGTTACAGAAAAAAATTCCTGTTTTTAATTGTTAGACCCATATACTTGAAATTTGTTAAGCATGTTTCTTTTGTTGAATAGGGATCCACTAAGAATGTATTTTAAGCAAATCAAGTTCTGGGGGTGGTGGTGCAGGGAATTACTGGGACGTATTGACAAAAAAATTACTTTTTTCGAGCGACAAGGACTATAATAATGAAATTTGGTTTGCATTTTTCTTTTGTTGAGTTGAAATCCGCTAAGAGCGGTTATTTTGGAAAACGGCTCTCAACGGGATTACGGGGATATTGATAGTAAAACTTTTGTTTTTTTTTCCTGTTAGATTTAGACTTGAAATTTGGCTTGCATGTTCAATTTACGGAGTAGAGATCCACCGAAAATTGGTTTTGCGGGAATCCACTTGGTTTTTGGGTTACGAAAGAGCAAACATCATTCTATGCTTCAATTTTAGAGATTTTTAGAAAACACAAATTAGATGAGTTCTGCCCCTTTTTTTTATCAACAGGCGACAGTTACAGGTATAAGTATATTTTTCAATACAATCGAATTCTTAATGCAGGACTTAGATATCAATAATTTATACATATATATAAGCAGTAAAAATTTATAAAATATCATGAAATTCCCAGCGAAGCGGGCGGGTAACAGCTAGTATTCTTAAATATATTTTTATCACATAATATTATTTTATTTTTGAATTTTATACTGTGAAATGAATCAATATCGTTGCGTTTAAATAAAAATTATTTTTAAAACTTTTAGTATCAGTGATTTAAAAAATAAAAAGCCAAAAACTTCTTTGAACAAACTTTAAAAAAACACTCAAAATACTTAATAATTTATAAGTTCTTCTTTTATAAAGATAATTGCATGAAATTTTTTCCCGTGTGTCGAACATTTAAAAAAATCTTCACAATTTTACTTCAAGATTTAAAATAGTAGTGAAATCTTGTAATTTGAAAACTTTCTACTTTTCTGTCTTTTTTCAACAGACAACTATTATTAAAAATCTACATTTTCGTTTCCGGGGCCTAAAAAATTGCAACGAAAGAAATTAAAATAACTAGAGGGATTTTTAAGGTCGCACTGTTCACCTACTCGAGAGTTTATGGCGAGGGGCTTCGAAATTTTCAACCACGGTCAAGTGATGAGAACGGCACCTGAGCCCCTTTCACCCATCTCTCCTAATTACCACACCAACGCAAGAACAAATTTCGAAAAAGGGAGTTTTAATGACATAGTTAAAGAAATCATTCACATCGCGCGCATACACACACATAAGTGCTATCGTCCTGAGGGAAACAGGAAATTTTCCCATGGGGATTAAGTTATTCACTCGGTAAAAGCCCGTGCAACGACGGGCTAAACGAAGAGGAAAGAAACAAAGAAGTAAAAGTAATTTCGAAAAATTATATTGGAAGTGTTGATTTTGTGAAGGGAAGGGAAAATGTTAAACGAGAAAACCATTTATATGCACTCATGGGCCTTGCACTCACATCGTACGCGTCACATCTACACAAAAGTGCTGGCGTCAGAAAGAAATGAGGAAATTAACACATGGGGATTAAGTTATACTCTCGGTAAAAGCCCGTGCAACGCCGGGCCGGGTTAGCTAGTATGTATATATTTGTAATTATTCTTTTATTTTCAATATGTTCGTGCTCCCTTGTAGGGTTATCCCAGCCTACAGTTTGAGAAACGCTGGTATATAAGATTCACACAAGATTTACTTCATATTGACTTAAAGTTTTACACAATTTGAGTTGTGTACATTGAAACACAACTTTTGTGGGGTGCATGCACACATAAATGGTATTCCAAAATATTTTGAAAGAGCAATTTAAAATTAAAACTCTGCACTTGAAATAATAAAGTAATTTTGTTATTGTGTTTTCTTTTTTTTCTCTTTTTTTTCTTTATATATAGGCAACGTTACTTAAAAAAATCTTCCATAATTTAATGCTTTGGGTGAGAAATACAAGCATTAATATACCGATGCTTTTCCGAAACTTATATTCAAATTTTTATATATTTTCAATGATCTTTATATCACTTTTCAAAAATATAACAGTAAATCAAAAATAAACTGAACTATTTCTGAAATCCAATTAATATGCACTGAGATTAGGTATAATATTTAATAAAATGAAACAGTTAATTTTTCCCCCTCCAATAAAGCAAAGAGTTAAAAAACACGTCGGAAGAATTTCATCATGCACTACATATAGTTTTAATTATAGCGTTCATTCCACTGGCTTTCCAATGTATCGAGTCTAAGATTATCAGATCTTTTCATTTTCAAAAATCATCTTCGATCCATTTGGGAATCGGTTAATGATAGTCATTGCTCCATCGTTGCTATTATCAGCCTCAACTCGACGTGATGTAAGAGCCCGGGTATTTTAACCAAATCCATTTATCATTCCAGCAGGGCGTTTACTATCTGTTGGACACGCGGGTAACAGACTACACCCGAAATTTATGTGACAGACACCTTCAAATTAACGATTTTCCTCCTTAATCCCTTGAGTGAAACTCCTTCCAGTTTCGATTTTTGATTAGTTTTCGTCCCTCCTCCTCCTGAGAGAGGAGGGACGAAAGTTAGTGTCAGGCTCCCCTCTGGTAATTTACAACTAAAATCCTGTTCCCCTTTCAGTGACGCATCAAAATATGACTCCGGATAGTTTTTCAACTCGTCTTCGCTCCGTAATAGCTTCGATCACCTTTTTCGTAGCCTTGATTTATGATTGAGGTTACAAGTAAGTTTTTTTAATGTTATACTTATCGTACCCTTTAGCCCAATTTTCCTTTTCTTTGTCTAACTCTTATTTATAAAAAGGATTTCTTTTTTCTTTTTTTAAAAAAAAATGTTATTGAGTGTATAAAAAGTGCAGATGTGTATTAGCTGCATCCAAATTTGGAGTACTTATGTATAGCCCATCCGATCAGAGTAAATTGGCGAAGATTTCGAAGAATTTGAGCCAAAATATAAATAACTTTCCATTACTTAAATACCGTAATCTTAACAATTTTTTTTTAAACCTAGACACTTAGTTCCTACTGAATTATTCAGGCAATACCTTATCTATTTTTCATTTAAATAAGCATATTGAGTCGTTAACACATTTTTTCTTTGATGGAACTTTCCTGTAGCTTTGGATTTAATTTGATTTTAATTTACATCATACTCTGGAGCAACATGTGGGCTACTGGCTGGGGACCTCGCCATTTTGGCGTAACTAATTTTTAGTGCTTTCTGTACCTAAATTCCTAGGGGCCTTTTTTGGAAATGGAGATCTCTTAGAACTATTAACACAACATTTTACTATTTTTGTATGCCTATGTTGAGGCCCCGTATTATCGAATACTGCTGATACGGCAGTAGCTACACCCCCGATTTTGAGCCCCGGTTAAGTGACGATGACGATACTTGAGCTGTCACTCCCCTTCTCTCCTTACTGCCATACCACGCCAAATAGATGACTTTAAACCTCGAAGGAATTAATATTAATCAGCCCCTCTATACGGCGGGTCTTCAGAGGCCCTTGGGTGGCCGCGGCAGCCTAGGCATCGGATCATGGCTAGCGTGTCATGAGTTCGATCCCAGTACCAATAAAGACCCACAGTGTAGGGGAGAGGTGCACGTTAAATCTGTCGAGAGCTCAAACATCCTCCAATTGGTGTGGTAGTTAGGAGAGGGAGTGCCATTTCAGGTGTAGTCCTCGTCACTTGACCATGGTTCAAAATTACGAGGTTCGTCGCCAAAAGCCCTCGTGTAGCTGAACAGTGTGACGTTAATATTCACTCACTCAGAGGCACTTGGATTCGTACTTGCGACTCGACAACGGCGGCCACTAGTTCGCGACCATGACCACTCGGCTATGGCGGTTTGGTGTGATTTTGGAAAGATTCTACTATACGCGCGCGCACGCGCGCGTTCTCTTTCAAAGAAGGTAAGTCCCAATTCTTAATTTTTTGGAGAAAAATATGGAAAAAAAAATTATTATATATCTGTATATTACGACATTTAAAAACTTTTTTTTTATTTGGCGAAATGGAGGAGCTTATACGTAAGTAACAAACTTGAATTATTATTCAGGAATATCCTAAAAAGATCTAAGAAATTTTAGCTGTCTACGAAAAAGGGTGCATTATTTATTCTGATCGTATCTTTTTTGAAAATTAAATTAACGAGAAGTATACATTAAATTAGTGTAACACGTACTAGTTATCTTATGTTATGATTGGTCTAGGTGTGACAAACCGGATTTTAAAAAAGGATATTTTTCATGTTTGATTTACTTTACTAACTATCATTAGTCGATAATATAATTTCTAAAGTATGTTAAGCAATTCAGAAGCCTAGATTCAAGGCTCTTTGAAGGTCATCTTCGATCTAATGTTTACTAAATTTTTTTCTCTCTACATAACGGAAGTTTATAACATATTATTCAACTATTAGCTCTTAATTTAATTCTTCGGTTTTCGGTGGTTTGGGGGAGTTTTATTCACTCGAGTTTTCATTGTTGTAAACTTAACAATCCTATTTCTACCGTTATTTATCATTTTCTCTATCCTAATTCTTTAAAAATATTTATTAATCAAATTTAATACCATATAGGGTTTAAAAATTAAGCTTGAGAACCAAATATATATTAAAGTTTTGCTTAGGACTCTTAATAGTTGTGAGGGGAAAAAACGTGTTTCATTAATTTATCAAAAAAATAATAATAAATAAACAAAAGGGATTTTACAAATTATGACTGAAATTTTTCACCGTGAACACAACACATTTTTGCTGGCTGTATTCGAACATTTTCGTAACGTTTGCATCTTAGGTCGATTTTAAAGTGTCTTTAAGTCATTTTTCTAATAAAAATAGTTTTGAATAAGTCCATATCAAGAATTGGTTACATAAAAATATAGAGAGAAAAAGAAAATTGCTACCCATTTCTTAAAAATGTTTTTTTTTTTATTTTTCCTTATAAAACATAACTGCATTTTGTGAATCAGTCCTAAAAGATATTTAGAATATTTTTATATGCAGATTCTCGCTGTATATCAAGTGGTCGTGGTAGCCTAGTGGTCAAGGTAACGGACTCGTGGCCAGCGAGTCATGAGCTCGAGCCCAGTACCTCTGAAAACCTGCCGTGCAGAGAGAGGCGATGCAAGTTAAATCTGTCGAGACTCAAACGTCCTCCCTTTGGTGTTGTGTAGGAGAAAAGGTGCCAGCTTAGGTGTCATCGTCATCGCTTGACCGTGGCTCAAAATTACAGTCCATCGTCAAAAGTTCTTGAGTAGCTGAAGAGTGTGATGTTAATATTCACTCATGCTATATGTCAAACTCCGATTTGTTAGATTTCAGGGTTTGTATAATATCAAGTGATGAAGTTTTTAAATTTGAATGTAATTACATAAATCAAAAGACACTGAATTAGCACAGAAGCTGTAAACTTAAAAGCAGAAACTTAATCAGTCCAATATATTCTCGCCATACCTTTACGGTAGAATGACGTTTATCCGAACGTTTATTAACCGGAGCGTCAAATATCCGAACCAAAGTGCGGATACCTTTTTGAACAATGCAATGCTCAATAGTTGTTTCGTGTGAGGCTAAAAGTGACGAGAAATCCCAAGGTCAGGGATATTTGGGGAATTTTAGTTGTGTGAATTGATAAACATTTGTTCAGAATATTAAGTAATTTTGTTTCCAAGTGAGGGGGTGTATACGTGCTCTTTTGTTGAGTTTTGTTGATGTAGAAACCTGAATGGCATGCGATGCAGAAGACTGTGCATTTCAAATGCTAAGCAATGACGAGATTGTGACTTCCGTGTAAGAAGAATCTGAACCTGTCGACGATGAAACGAATGAAGACGAGGACAACAACAACGAAAGTAGCAAAGGTCCATCAAATGCTGGCGCGTTTTTTGCGTTACAGACAGCTAAGGAGTGGTACAAACAACAATCAGAGTGCTGTCCTACTCAAATACTGCAGGTGAAGAGAATCACAGACCTTGCAGTGAAAAAACGAAGGTGTAAAATGGTACAGCGAAAAGTAAGAGATAATTTTGCACAATCAAGGTAAAATTGCTCTTATTTTGCTTTTTTCTTTACGCACGTTTCCCGCATGTGATGATTTTCAATATTTGCATAGTGTCCAGTATCACATACTGCATGGATTGCATTCGGTTTTCAGTTACCCGAACAATCGCGTATCCGAACGGTGCCCGGTCCCAATTGATTCGGATAAACAATGTTCTACTACATATGCAAAGAATCTGGGACCCGTTACCTGCCCTCCAAGGCCCGAGAAATCAACCATTACAATAGTGGAGGCATGATCACTTGGGTAAGCGTTACTATGGATTGCCGCACATACCACTATGTCTTTGCAAGAGGTACTGTGACTACTGTGTGGTGTAGGGATGAGGTTTTAAAGCCCTTTGTTTGCCTTTTCACGGCTACAGTTGGCCCTGATTTTATTTTCATGGATGACAACGCGAGGTACATAGAGCTCATTTGATGGGCGAATTTCTGGAAAGTGAGGAATTTCACCGAATGGACTGTCCAGTTAGATATTCTGACCTCATCCGTATAGAGCATGGAGCATCCGTATAGGACGTTCTAGGGAGGGCAATTGCAACTCACAAACCCCTTCGAGAACCATCCAAGGCCTGAAAATAGAGTGACTGAATGAGTGAGATTAATTGCAACATGAACTCATAAATTCCCTTATTTCAATTATAAAATCAAGGCGTGAGCCTTGTTTATCTGAAACAGGGGAGTATATCCCCTATTAATCATTTTTTGTTCTATTCTGTAACCGCTGTTTCATACCTTCCGACTTCAATGAGTGCTACGCACGATTATGTTTGTGTATTTAAACTGTTGAATGGTTATTTTTTTCTTTATATCAGCCCTATATACATACCTAATTTCATTAAAATCTGTCTTAATAGTTTTAGAGATAATCGATGAAATCTAAAAATTCTCTTAATTTAGAACATTAGTGTATTATGACAAAAAATTTAAATTCCTAAGTATTTACTAAACAGGAAAAAAAGAATTCTTGTTTTTAAGAACTTCTGAACATTCTCGAATGTCACCAAAATTTCCTCAGAATATGGTTTTGAAACTCATTTATCATCCATTAGGTTTTAGATTTTAAGTTTTTAACATGTTAAATAAATTATGCGTATAATCTGCTCTTACTCTACCAAAAAAAAACATCACATTCTTCATTATTTTAATAAAAAGCTGAAAATAGCAATCATATTTTCTCTGTAGTCCTATTAATTATACCTTTTTTAAGTATCTTCAAATGTTTATTTTCAGGATAATTCAATTAAGGATACATTAAAAAATTATTAATATAAAAATACTGAATAATTTGGAGGACATGAATTTTCTTATTACTGAAAACGTTCTACATCATGATTACCTCCGGAATATTTTAACATAGAATTTTCTCGAAAACTAATATTCTCTGTAACGAAGGTATATAAGATAAAGTAAAAAGAGATAACGATCTGGAAAACGAAAAGTCACAGTAGTATGATTGGTAGGGAAATGGACTCACAAAAACCATCATGCAGAAGGTCCGATACACTTTAACCTCTTACCAATTTTTCCCGTTCTGAGCTCGGGCAGGTGAAACGTGCCATCCAAGCTCATTCCGAGTGTAGCTCGGGCAATGTGAAAATTTTCACTGTGCAATTGATCTTTCCTGAATTAGTTCACATGGCTTTTAATGGTTTCAAATAATTGAAAAGTACCATTCGCTGGAATGTTCTGCAAAAGGAAGACGTCCTTTGCTGAGCACCCCCCTTCACGCTTGTCTGAAAGACATTTTGTCGACTACATTCCCCAACAGAAAAGAAAACTAATTCAACACGATAGTGTATTATCTGCTGCTCAAATAGAGACAATAAAGGGAAGGATGTAAGAACAGAAATAATGCTCTACTTTCCAGATTGCGATGTTGGGTTATGTGCAGTACCTTGTTTTCGAATTTGTCATACACAATCAAATTTTGACTAATTAATTTCATAATCATTTATGTAATAAATGCAAAAGACGTCAATAAAATATATAACTCAAGATAAAAGCTAGGTATTCTAAGCTTATATTTATAGTTAGTGAGAAATGACTCCAAAGTCTGATGATTTCTGCCATACAAATAGCCAACTTTACAGGTAAATTGCTCATTATTTAAATAGATTTGTTTGCATTAATTTTTAGGAAATCTTTTGGGAGTGATGCCATTATGTTTAAAAAATATGTTTGTTTGAAAAATAAGGTAAAAAAAATTAACACTTTTTGATCCATAATCCAGAAATAAAATGAACCTAGAAGGGTTAAATCTGCAGTTCTGAAAATAACATTCCAAATTGTATCAACTGAACGTTACCTGCTGCTCTATAAAATGTCTTCTCCTACTCCTCCCTTTCAATTCAGCTTTGAAAGTGTAGCCAAACTTTTAGACATACCATTTTACTTGTTTTAAATTTATAACAGTGTTTCAAAATTTTAAAATTTTTGTTATATTACATTCAGTATTTGACATTCATTACAGCGAGCGCGAAAGAGAGAAACACATATTATACAACGTTTCAAAATGGAAACAATGAAGAGATATTTTGAGAACCTTTAGGGCACATCAAATAAAGTGTTTCGTTTGAAACGCCCCAGATGACCCGAGAGAAATGGTGAGAAGCATCTTATGTAGCCATTCAAGAAATTCTGCATAGTAAGAATCAGGGGGCTGTAAAGGATAGTGTCCACTTCCCTCCCCCTCCCTGACCCAATGATCGTGCATCCTACATTTCGCGGTCATCTCGTTTTCCGGTTTCCTTTTTATCCGAAACCACCTCCAAAAGAAACCAGAACTGAAAAAGGAAGAAAAATTCTTCCGATTAACCCAGATCTCGTAACCCGCCTGAGAGAGAAAGCAAGAGAGAGAGAACAAACTAGGTGAGCACAATCCTCTTTCTCTCCGTTTTCTTTGATTATTAATCCTTTAACTAATCAGGATGAGCTCCAAATGAGCACAGAAGAAATCATTAAACTCTTGAAAAACCGTGTTAATTTTTTTTTTCGCTTTCTTGTTTCGGCAAAAACTAGATAAACTTGAGCTAGTCTATTTTTTTCCTCATGAAAAATTAATTGTCGTAGCGCTAATTAACTGATATAAGTTGCTTTGGTTCGGACGAATATCTCATTTAGATCAGAGATGCTCAGAACTTTTCCCCCTTTGCAAAAGAAAGTTTTTTTCACGTTCCAATATACAAGCTTGAAAAAATAACG